>JAVSBS010012926.1:17184-59967 GCA_033124195.1 Coracias cyanogaster | reverse complement strand
TTTAACATTGTCAATGTCATACATTAGCAGTGACTCAAGCAAGTACATGTACAACTTAAATACTGAATAGTCTTTAGTATGTTTCCAGTCAACTTAGAAGATGAACATTTGATTTTTGTTTACTTTGATTAATATATTTCTTATAGTTAAATATAACATAATTCAAAAAATGTAACTCCTAAGCCTCCTACAGTTTTGTATTGACAGTGGATATTTTTGTAAAGTCAGCTCTCTGTGAAACCTTTTCAAAGATAAAAATTTCAAGATGTAGGAATATAAATGCTGTAATTTAACTTCCTACATTTGAATTGAAAAAAACAACCAAAACTAAACATTTCTAGCATGAATTGCTCCACTAATGGAAAAATCTTAAATTGCTTACCAGGGCAGCTAAATTCTCACCTGACTGAAATAGCCATTTCTGACATCTTACTGAACCAGGTTCATTACAGGGTCATTGGGATGTAACCCTGTATGCTTCCACTTGGTTCCCACCTGTATGCTGCTGTCACAAACCCGATGGCATCTTCAGAGAGGTTTTGGAGAGCCGATGAGGAGTTTGGGTGAAGTCCCAGTGAGCACTACCCTAAGACTTCCTTGTAGCCTTACCCACAACACTTGTAGGAAAGGGTGTGCTGACCTGTCACCTGTAAGGAGAGGATGTAACAAGGAAATGATAAGAACAATGGACAGTTTCACTGATCCTTCAAACAGGACATGGCCAGAGTGCTCCTCCATCACTCCTAAAGAGCTATCAAGCTGGCATGGTTCTGCAGGAAAGCACTTTGCCACTTAAGCGCCTCACACTTTCTTGTCCTGTAACAGTTGAAAAAAACCCATGGTTTGCTTGCCACAAAAACATCATGCTGGAATGTGCCCCTTGAATTTTGAAGCCACCTTTTTGCTTATGAGACTCTTTTTCTCTCTATGCCTGCTTTCATTGCATACTTTCTTGCATAAAATATGAAAATTTTTGATTTCTTCAGCAGAATAAGTTCAGTCTGCTGACGTAGAAGTATGCAAAGTAGTTCTCATATTCCAAGTACTTTGGGCTTTAGTCACAAACTCTTTTTTCGTCTTCCAGTCCTTCCCACACCATAGCTTCTTGCGGCTCCTTGGGAAATGAGATAGTGGCTCCAGTGCAAATTTTAATGCACAGAAGGTGTCCCCACTGGCAAATGTCTCTGCAGGCATCTCAATGTTGGTAGTGTCAGTACAGAATGACATGGACAGACTTCTACGCAACTTGGTATTTTTATACCCTTGTGCCCATGCGATCAAAACCATTGCAGCATCATCCATGTGCAAGAGCTAAGGCGCACAATCTCCATTTCACAGCTGTGCTGCTGAGGTGCTGAAAGATAAAGTGCCTTTCTCAGGGTACCATGGAAAGTGCCATTCTAACATTTTAATCTCAAAATGATCCAGGAATCTCTCATTCCACAGGAGACATCCTCAAAGTAGGAATCAGACGCCATTCTAATATAGCTGGTGCATCATTACAAGGAGTAATGAGGACATGAACCCACTGACCACACGCGCTGGATCAGCAGAGGACCAACACATTTGTAAGTGTCAACCTTTGCATCCTTCACTCATGAAATCTCTTTACAAAAGCAAGCAGCCAAAACAGGTGTTGTGTAGAGCTGCAGCAGAAGGTGTAAATCACTGCCTCTCTTTACTGGCTACTCTGAAAAGCAACATCTACCTTACACAAAGGATGTACGAGGCAGATGAGGATGTAGGAGGTTCAGGGCACTCCTGTAGATGGAGGACTGTGGTGTTGACGGTGGCCAGAGGGTGGTAGCACTGCACAGCTGAAGTGCCACAGCCCTCTGTTCTCTGGAAGGAGAGGTAGGGTGACGGAACCTTTGATGCTCCTGAGTAGCTGAGGAAGAAGAGGTGATGAAGCTGGAATAAATGGTGAAAACTTTGATACCAAAAGAGTGTTACTAAAAATAGGCCTTGCCTTCTATACTGCTCTTTCCTGATTCCTTCAGCAGATGTGTTACACAGGTTTTCTCCTCTCACTTTATACTGGAGGATGGTTCTCTGCACTCCTCAAACTAAGGTGAAAATAGCTGCGGCTTCAGGAGGAAAATTAAGTGAGTAAAGGTGGTGTTTGAAATTAAGAGGAACTTTTACAAAAGCATCTCACTTTCTTAGGCCCTAAAAACACTGTGCTACCTCAGTGCAATCCACCAGTAACACTGGCAGCTATTTTCTGGGCTTCTACTTTTCCAGATGATGCTCTTGCTGGTGTGGCAGCCACAGGCTGTCAGACATATAATTTCTGCCCTGTGGCACATAACAACCACAAACAAATGACCCTACCAGGATGACGGTCATGTGCAGCTTCCAGAAAATTGTAGGTTCCTTCCAACTGAAATTATTCTATTCTATTCTGTTCTATTCTACTCTATTCTAGTCTAGTCTAGTCTAGTCTAGTCTAGTCTGTTCCGTTCTGTTCCATTCCATTCCATCTCAAAGCACTTTAGGAACCTAAGAATACTTGATGTTGTGAAAGTCTTCCGGAGTACAGATGCATCCCCATTTTTTAGTCATAGGTACAAACTGTTACCTTAGTTTTGCCAAAGGAGGAAAATTGAGGACAAATGTTGTTTAAGGGCATAGACCATACTAATGTTGGTGTCAGGGTTCTTGTGTGCACATGTATTTGTGCACACGTGCATACAGCAGTGTGTCTGCCTGTCAGTATTCCTTAGCATGTAGTTTAAAACACAGAGGATCCAAAGCTCACAGCCTCCACCTGTCATGTTCCTTGGCATTATGTATTCTAGAGCTATAAAAAAATAGATTTAGGCTGTTGACATCAGTCACCTCTTCTCTTTTTCTGTCCTGTGCCACTGAGAACTGTGTGTCCCTGGCTGTCCTACTCCTATTTCAAATTGCGTTTATCATAGTAGTTTAAACCAGAATAACGTGTTGGCCATGCTGTGTGACTATAGGCAAGTGGCTTTGCTGCTCCAAGCCTCGGTTCTCCCGTAGGTGAAACAAAGGTAATGATGCTTACCCTGCTCTGTGGAGGGCTCCAAGATTTCCAGCTGCTGTGCAAGAGACAATAGCGTGATTATAATTGCCCAGGCACTGTAAGACCCCATGCTCAGTATTATTTCTTTCCTTGCTTCATAACACAACAGCTTTCAAACACTGCCATGCACACACTTATTGGATTTTTTTCTCCTTTCCCATCCCGTTCTTGTTGCTCTTTCCTTTCTTGCTGCCACTCCTCCTGTACCTTAGGCCTCCCTCAAGAAAATCTGCCTTCTCTATTGACCCATTTTCCTCCCCTGTCATTGGGTTCTGGTTTGTCTGCTCCCTTCCCTTCATAGCTGCTGGTGTCAATAGTTACTTCACCACCATCCACTTTCCCACTCCCCTCCTCTGAAATTCTTCATCAGCTCCGACTCTTTCTCTAGAAACAGCCACAGGCTATTTCTAACCTTCCTTCTCTCATCAAAGCACTTGAGCAATCAGCTCGCTTTCATCTCTCAGCAGGAAGGTTGCCACACCACCACCACCACAATGGTTCTTGGGCTGGGCTGGGAACTGGAAGCTCCTGGTTGGTGGTGGTGGCATCGCCACTGACTCACCACCTGGCCTTTGGCAAGCCACTTGCCCTCTCTTCTCTCCTGGCTTTAAAATAGGAGTGATAATTATGCACTTACCTCACAGGGGTGTTGTAAAAATTTAATTACCACTTGTAAGATGCTATCGAAGAGTGAAATGTGTCTTTATCTCTTGCAGTGGTAGCTGTGACCACTGCAATTGGCACTTAGTTCAGGCCCTGGCATATAAAACTATCTTCTCTGGGCAGCCAAAGCCTTCCCTCCTTCTGGTCACAAAGGTCTGTGCCATAGTCCTCTGTCACAGAAGAGTCTCCCTGGCTGCAAGCCATTGCCCCTGGATAACAAGCAGGGAAGCTGAATTCCCCTCCGGTCAAGGTCACCTATCCAGCTGCTCCTCTGATTACTCTCTCCCTCACTCTCCCCCTGAAACTACTGGTGAGGCCTCTCCTGAACCAAAACCCTGGTCCTCTTCTCCTCTTGACTGCCTTTGTCATCTTCACCCATTGCCTTGCTCTTCCCTTTCCCTCTACTATGGCTGGCAAGACTTGTCCAAGCCACCCTCCCTCCTCCTCTTTCCTGGCTGCCCCGTCAGCCTGTATTAACTGGTACAACCCAAGACAGCTTCTGTTTTCTTCAGGCAGTGGCTGCAAAGATGGGTCGGTCTAGGGAGATGTTATCTGCCCAAGAGGGTGGGAAGGAGCAGTAGACCATGTGACAGGCAGGCAACAGTAGTGATGCTGCCATCCCGCCACTGTCCACGTGACAAACCATAGGTTGTAAGGAGAGTGCAGGGCAGTGCACAAGGTGTCCAGAGCATGCATACAGGGGCTCCATGGTCTGGTCCTCCAGCACCACCCATGCCCAACATTAAATAGGAGCAAAAGCATCCTCAGATACTCTCCCTGGTCATTGCACACAAAAAGGACAAAAACCCCACTGGGACTGATGTTGCCAAGAACAGGGAAAGGAAGAGGATAGGGCTGGGGGCCCTCTGTAGTCACCAGAGACCTGTGCAGGACTGGGTCTGATAAGGTTAGGTCCTCCCACCTCTGTGTGTCTTCTCAGTCATCTCCCAAGCTAATATTGGGGTCAGCTCAAATTTACGGTCTTAATTATGCCACTCCCTACGCACATCAAAAAAAGTCATCAGCAACTTGGGCTGATTACCACCTCTTTCCTGTAAGAGGGCAATCTGTCTGCTCTGAAGAGATTGCAGAATATGCAGCACCTGAAGAAGTTGCAGTTAACCCTTCTGGATGTGGACCTGTATTTGGAAATGGAAGATAACAACAGAAGGAAAGGTCATTTTAGATCAGGGCAATCTGAATGACCTGTAACTCAGTGGAAATAGAAAAGTTGTTGAATTTTTGTGGTTTTTTTGCCAAAATCTTTTTCTTTTGGGTGTATTTGTCAGTTTCTGAGCTGAAGTTATAAAAGAGCGTGAGGATGGAGTAAGACCTATGAGTGGAAACTGTTTGCTGCTCAGCCATGGAGAAGCTACTGCCTATCCATAATGCATGCACTCTATATCCATAAATGTCAGGCAAGATTTAATAGGCTATAAAATCCTACATCATGATGCCACTGGAACTATTGAAAATAAAAGCAGATAAATCACAATTCTGTGCAACAAGCTGTACTCACGCTGCTTTCTTTCATTTGCTGGGGTTTCATTCTGCTGTTGGCTAAGCATGCACTACTCTCACTCAGCCTTGAGTGGAGTTTCCTTTTCCTTTTTCCTTTCTTTTTTCCTTTTCCTTTTTCCTTTTCCTTTTTCAAGTTTGAGTTTCCATTTCAGCCCACTGTCTTTGCAGCTGTGTGGTCATGTCACTAAAAGCTCCTGCCCTGGAGGGTGCAGGACTGGGCAGAAAGGTGCTGAGCTTTCACAGGTTTAGAGCAGCAGTACCCAATTTTTTTTTTCCCCCAGCAATACTGGGCAATTGTTGTAAGCAGATTGACTGCTGTTGCTCGTATAATGTTATTCCTCACATTAGATTATGGGCATTAAATCTACTAGACAATGTTTATCTGGCAGGAAAACAATTTGTGTCACTCTTTTACTGCCAGCAAGATATAGAGTTACAATGACATGGATGACAGAGTGTGCGCCACAACTCCAAACAGGCACGACAGCTGTAATCCTGTCACCCCGTGGAGAAAATGGTGCTGAAAAAGAAGGAAGGAGGTGGTGAGCCTGTGAAAATATTACTAATAGAGAGGACTGGGTTTTAAGGAAAGTGTGCTTCACCTCTATAGCTGAGGTGAGTGAACTGGAGAAGTAAAAATCAGCCACAGTACAGGCAAAATGTAAATAAAACTGGACTTACCTGACAGAGAATCTGAATTCTTCTTCTTACCTGACAGAGAATCTTCTTCTTCCTTCGGCTTCTATTTTTTGTTGATTTGTGTTTAAAATGCTTTGCAGTAACAGAATACAGCTTGACAGTTTTTCTACTTTCACCTTGAGTTTCATAATCTATCTTACTATTCCTTAATTTTCCTGGTCTGAATCACACGAAATACATATGAAATAAGAATACAGGTTGGAAGGCAAGAAGGGAGGGAGGAGGGGAAAAAAAAAAAACAAAACAAAGAAAAGAAGGAAGGAAAGAGAAGAAAGAAATTTTATAGCATTCAAAATTTGGGAGAGAAGTTTGAAAACATGTACTTCACAAGACAAAATCCAGAGGCAAGATAAGAAAATGCAGACACATACAATTAAAAGAATTTTCCAAAGTAATTTTTCTCTTCAAAATCTTGTGATTTTGAATTTGAGGGGCAACGAACTCATTGTTTTGAATTCATGAGGTTGTCAATATTGACATACACTTCACTGTTTTGGACTGTGCAAGAACAAAACATGAAGGTATAGCTTATGTCTGAAACTGGTAGCTGGGGATCTAGCGCTTTGCAGAATTGTGTTCCAAAAATCCTATTTTTTGTAACCTTCTTTGCTTTCCTTCATTTATTGGTGGTTTTGCACACCCTGTGCAGCCCTGCCTGCTCAAGAGATGAGCTCATGTCCACAGCAGTCTCTCCGTGGCATCGACGACCTTGGTTCCAGCTCTGGCTGCACAAGTGTTTGACCAGCAAAGCCCTGCCCCTGCCACTGCATGTCTTTGGGTGATGCTGGGAAGTTCCTCACATATCTGCAGGGATTTAAATTCCATTTAAACAAGCACCTCTGCTCAAGTAGGTTGAACTGGGAGGTTTCACCTGGTGCAGGCCAGCCTCTTACCCCAACTCCGCTGTAGCTCTGTGCTAATCATCTTCCCCCAGCACACTTCCTTCCATTTCTCTCAGCCTTCCCAGGCTCAGGGGCCCCTCTCACTCAGAAGAGCCCAATACAGACTGCCTGGCCTTGCCCATCTCTAGCCACAGGAAGAGGTCTCCTGCTTTTAGTCCTCAGCTCTTAGACGCCTGGCAGCCTTTCCATTCATTCTGTCGGGGCAAGATATTGTAGAGTCAGGGCAAGGAGCGGCACCTGCCTAAGCCACTTGTCTCTTTGGCAGGGAGCAAGAGGGCTGCTAGCAGGAGCTGAGGGGAGAAGCTGCACCTGTGGCTTTGAGGAACCACAAGATTCTAGTTCAAGGTATGCCTGCCAGTTTCCATCTGCTTGCACCACAGTCAGGGGAGCTGAGCCGGGTTTAAACACAGGGATGCACACACACAGACACACCAAGGATACGTTCCAGTGCTAAAGGCAGCTGCTGGCACGGCCAAAGGAGGGTGTGCTGTGACCTGCACAGCACAGCAGTGTGGGACAGGGCACATCCGCAGGGTGCTAGCCCTGGAAACTTTGCTTTGTGGCACCATACTGTAACCAGAACACTAAAAAAGGTAGACTTGTCTGTAGCAGCCTCGTGTTGCCATGGTGCTGCTGCACAGGGGTATGAGAGAGGCCCATGGTCCCAGGCTGAGCGCCAGGTTTAGCTGCTATCAGGTTGGCGTCACTGGAGCTGGTGCTCTCAGGAGCTCTGTCAGGGCCACTCACTGCCTCATTTTTACATGCTGCAACATGAAAGTATGTACCAGGAGTAACGCTGTCAATACGTGTCTAAGCAATGGCTTGTGCAATGAAGTCCGCTTTCCAAACGTGACTACAAACTCGCCTTTCAGAAGATGCTGCATGGCTGTGAACAACATAGAAGAGTTAAATCAGTACAGCTCTCAATCTCTCTTCCCTTTTCTCCTAACAGAATAGTCACACGTATAGCAATAGAAAAACGATTCTCTTATTTACAAAAGCAATATACTAGATGATTCAAAATAATCCAGTTTAATGACGTGTGAGGATGACATAGCTTAATGTTCAGGGTTATTTTTTACATATATTTGCTGCTGAACAAATAGGTGTCACACCAGGATTTTTGCATTCCCATTTTGACTGTTGTGGGTTTCTGAAATAGGAAAGCTATGTGAGTGCCTATGTAAATTGTGTAAGTATCTTTATATCAAGATGCCTGCCAGCTTTAGGGAATGCACTAATGCTGCTATTCTGATTTTAAAGAAAAAGTAAAACAAACCTTTTACCAAAATCATTATACTGCTGCAAATCCTATTTAGAGAGCCAGCGCTGAGCATTTAGAAGACCATTGAATCCCACAGAAGATTAGGCTCTTAGGTGAACAAACAAGAATGCAAATAATATGGATATAGCCATTCTCACTTTAACATTTCAGACTGAATTTCATACATTTTCCTAAAAAGGCAATGATTTGGGACTTCTACCACAATAAATATTAACCTGGCTGAATCTTGGAAAAAGGATTTGCCTGAGAATAGGAGGTGAAAGGTAATCTTACTGCTAACGATGAGAAGCAGCATGACTGAAGTGATGGGGCCTGAGTTGTGGGCCCCAAGCTGGAGTCGACATGTGAATGAGTTACAGCCTAGCAGAATATTTTGTTTCCCCACAGGCTTCATATTCTGGAGGCAGAACCGGGCCCATCTGTGGCTCTGTAGCTCTGCCCTCACCCAGGTGGTCATGGTTGGGGTGGTGGGTGAGGCCAGGATTACATCAACCAGGAGCTGATCAGTTGGAGGAGCTTCCTGTTGGGTGTGGCTTCTGTTGAGGCTCGTTGCCTCTTTCAGAGCTGTCTGGGTGGTATCCTTCCATGTGAGCGGCCACTGAGGAGCCATCTCTCTCTGTTGTGTGCAGCAGGTGATGCTGGCACCACAGTGGGCAGCAGAGGAGCTGGGCCCACAGGAACCTATGGCAGGACTGTCTGAAGGAAGACTTCTGAGGGGATGTTGGTGAGTTCAGTGTTGGCCTGTGTGATCAGGCAACTGATGGCAGCATGGGATGATGATGGCTGAACCAGCACAACACTGGTGCATGCTAGGGCCATAAAATGCAATTGTGTTTCAGAAAGTGATTTGGTAAGGGAAAAAGAATAGTGGTGCTACATGTGCAACGAGGATCACTTCCACAGCAATCTGTACCCCAATGCTCACAGATTTCCTGGTGTGTCCTTGGGATCAAAAACCTCAGTTGCGCGCTGACATTAACGTATCCTTGCATGTTCTTGGAATTTACTACTGTCTCCTACTGTGTTTTGTTCCTTAAGAGCTTGATCCTGTCCCTCAATCTGGAAGAGTCATCTCTGTCAAGGCTCAGTAATGTCAGCAAACCCATCAAGTCACATTAAGTGATTTTTTTATTTATTTGTGTCTGTTCAAACACTGGAAAACAAAAATAAAACTAGTAATACAAATGAAGCAAAGAAGCAAGCACTAAATAAGTGAGTCGGTTAAATTGTGCTCGGGAAAGATAAAGGGAAGGAAAAGATAACATTGGAGAAACAGTAGAATGAGTGAATAAGCACCAGGAACTAATGAGTGCCTTTGCAAATATAAAGAGGAAAGAAAAAATACTACCATGGACAAAGCCTCCTTAATAAAAGTGAGGTGAAGTCAATGACTATTGCAAACATCTGAGGTACCGCTCTACACTGCTGGAACTAGCAAATCAGCACACAAAAGAAATTAAAACCTTGGCTTTCAGCTGGATGTAGGTTCCCAAGTGCCTAACTCCTTTGGGAAAAAGGCTCCAACATCCTCTAGGGACATATGAAAAGAACTAGTCTAGCTGATGAGAAAGTGCAAGTGGAAAGACACTGGGAGTCTCATGACGGTAAAAGAGGTCCAGGTGACAGAGAAACAGTGGAAGCTGGTGTGCTGACTGACCACTGTGGACAGAAAATGAAAAATCCCAGTGAAAGGTTTGTTTGCCTCCTTTTCTTCAGGGCTTGCCTGTTTCCAGGGACAAATTCTGGACCAGAAAGTACAGACATCCAAAGACAGATTTTCAGGCCACTATGAGGAGAAAGAACTGTGGTGGGTTAACCTTGGCTGAGTGCCAGGTGCCCACCAAGCCGCTCTATCACCCCCCCTTTTCTTCCCTCTCCCTCCTCAGCAGAGCAAAAAGAAGGGAGGAAAATAAGATGAGAAACAAAAAGCAGTTTAATAATAACAGAAGAAAAGCCAAGCAAATCTGCACGCAGAAACAAAGGAAAACAAAGTTTTATTCTCTACTTCCCATCAGCAGGCGATGTCTGGCCCCTCCCTGGGAAGCAGGGCTCCAAGATGCGTAGCGGTTGCTCTGGAGGACAACGGAACGGCCTCCCCCCCCCCTCCTCCTTCTCCCCAGCTTTATAGCTGAGCTGACGTCATATGGTCTGGAATATCCCTTTGGTCAGTTGGGGTCAGCTGTGCTGGTTGTGTCCCCTCCCAAGATCTTGCCCACCCCGTCCCACTGTGGGGGTGAATGTTGGGCAGATCCTTGGTGCTGTGCGAGTGCTGCTCAGCAGTAGTCACACCACGGGTGTGTTATCAACACCCTTCTAGCTCCCATCACAAAACACTGCTGCTATGGGGAAAACCAGCTCAGCCAGGCCCACTACAGCCAGCCTAAGGGAGAGCTCTGTGAGTGAAAGGCAAGCACTGCTCTCCTGGAAGGAAAACTGCCGCTTGCTTGCAGGTAAATAGACATTGCTTATCTGCCACCTATTGCATTGCTGTGTTTGTTGTGATGTGGAACACAACGAGGTCATGCTTTCAGCTATACATGGGTATACCTGTATATGTCCATATTTTTCATGTTTTTTCTCTTTTCCCCTACTTGTTTAGCCCTTCCTCACAGTAAAAGCATTGCGGCCTGGAGTTTCCTGAAGGGAGCATAGGATCACCATAGAATCATAGAATGGTTTGGGTTAGAAGCCACCTTAAAGATCGTCTAGTTCCAACCCCTCTTCCATGGGCAGAGACACCTCCCACTAGACCAGATTGCTTGAAACCCCATCCAGCCTGGTCTTCAACACATCCAGTAACAGAACATCCACAGCTTCCCTAGGCAACCTGTTCCAGTGTCTCACCACCCTCATGGTGAAGAATTTCCTTCTAATTTCTAATCTAAATCTACTTTCTTCCAGTTTGAAAGCAATACCCTCATCCTATCACTACATGTCCTTGTAAAAAGTTCCTCCCCATCTTTCTTATAGGCCCACTTCAGATATTGGAAGGCTGCAATAACATCTCCCTGGAGTCTTCTCTTCTCCAGGCTGAACAACGCCAACTGTCTCAGCCTTTCTTCATAGGAGAGGTGTTCCAGCCCTCTGATCATCTTTGTGGCCCTTCTCTGGACCTGCTTCAATGGATCCACGCTCTTCTTGTGTTGGGGGCCTCTAGAGCTGGATGCAGTACTCCAGGTAGTGTCTCATGAGAGCAGAGGGGAGAATGACCTCCCTCAACCTGCTGGCCACAGTTCTTTTGATGCAGCTCAGGATACAGTTGACATTCCAGGTTGCATTTTGTTTCTATTACAGTGGCAGCAATACACCATCACTAAGAGCAAATAGCCATTGTGTTCCTGTCCACAGAAAAAAGCACTATAGGGAAACATGCCTCTAGTTTACAGGTAACACTCCTTAACTTCCTAATTTATTCTCAATATTCAAAACACCACCCATACCCTGTCAGTTTGCTCTGCCATCTACAATCTCAAAGAAAAAGGCAATGATCATACCCATCCAACAGTCCCAGATTTGCAGGGGGTAAAATGGGGCTTAACAAGTTCCTAGATGAGTAACAGCACCCAAAACCAGCTCACCTTCATGTTTCTCAAAAGGGATGATAGCAGATGTTCATAGAAGGAACATTTTTGGTGCAAGAAGGTCGCAGATGCTCATATATTGAGTGAAGCTTCACCATGACCTGTGAAGGCAAGATGGCCTTTAACACTTCTGTGTACAGGTAAGACAGAAGAGGTGACGTGACCTGCCCACAATAGTAGGCAGCTTGTGACAGAGCCAGAAATAGAAAGCCCCTTCCTGACTTCCCAGCCCACAACTTTCTGCTTCCAGGTCTTCCTTCTCAGATTAAATGGCTGTGTGAATGGCTTAAAAGAGATTTTATACCATATTTTATGGTATAAAATAACACAAGCAAATGTGTCCATGTTTGGTTAGCAGTGTCATTGCCTTAGTTTAATGATGAGTGCTCACGTTGTACTTACCTTGTGTCAGGATTTCCCTGGAATCACTGGCCATGCTTCTCCATGTGCCAGCCTGTAATTTGTGAAAACACTACTTTTGCTTCCATTTTTGAGTTGCGCTTCCTATCATTTGCCTTTATCGTTATCTGGGCTGGGTAGTTGTGCAAGAGCACAGTCAGTGTGAGAGAAACCAGCAGTACATGGGGGAAAATGACAGTGATGGCAAACTTCAAAAAGTTGAGAGGTTCAGGCAGAGGTGTCAGCTTATCTGAACCTCTTTGGTGTGGAAATTGAGATGGAGTGTTATGAAACTACTCGCTTGTAAGATCTGGCAGATCAGAGTTTCAGCTGGGTTTGAAGTAACTTGAGAGTGACCTTTCCTGCCTTGTTTCCATATTTCACCTTCCTGTCCACCACAAAGAGGAAGTGGCAGAACAACATGATAGTTTCGGTATGCAGGGGGGGATGCTCCCTGGTCCCCCACCCTCTGTCCTTTGTCATCAACACATCGAGGGGCCCAGCCTGCAAACAACAAAAATCCCAGCCAACCAAAGTGTGCTTTCTAAGCTTTACAAGAACGTTTTGGGCAGGTTTGGAGGTTGGGAGAGGAAGTGTGCAGAGGTGAGTAATTCTTTTATGTGAGCAGGTTTATTTGTATGGGGGCAGCCGAACCTACTGACAGCCTCATAAAGTGGAGGTGATATAAGGGAAAAAGTAATATAAAACTGTGCAGGATAAATTCCCCCTGACATACACCCCATGCCACTTCAGATAAATTGATGGCTTGCATAGATTGTAAAAAGAGTGCAGATTTTGGCCTTTTGTTTTTATGCAAGGCTACAAATTCCCGATGCTGTGATTGTTGCCCTTGATATGAAAGTTGCATGCTATGATTCAGTGGTTTTCACTCTCTTCAAAAAGCTCATTAATCAGTGATTGTATATGTGTATAATTATTCTGCTGGAAATCTCAATCCATTTTTTTTTAATGTGAGAGTCAATAGTTAGAGGTCTGTCAAGTCTATTCATTATAAAACCCTGTTGTCAAGAGTATATAACTGGGCTGTAAACATTCATTCTAATCTAAACAAATGCACAGAAAGAGTCTGCTAGAGGAGGTAAATTTAAGGAAAAAAAAAAAAGAAAAAAAGAAAAAAAGGAGAAAAAATCCATATGCCTTTTTTTAGTTACATGTCCTTTAGTGAAGGTAGTATGAGGCATCCAGCTCTGCAGGCTCAGGATGAGCACAAGGCTATGGTGCTTCTCTCCATTCTGCTGCAGAGGGAAAGAAAAGGCTGATATTATTCCCTTCTCCTTCAGACACTGCGGATGGTTTTTCTGTCCCAGGCAGACAGCAGTGAAGCTCCTGGTGCCAAAGTCTGGGCTCCAGGCACTGGTTTCTGTGCCATGACTGTCTTTCTAGCAGGTGTCCTTAACTAAATCCAGGTCCATTCTGTAACCGCGCAAAAAGGTGTCGTTTTGATACATAGGAGGTTCCATCAAACCATGTCATGGTCCCTTCTGGCCTGAAACTTTGTAGTAAGATAATCCAAACCAACCCCTGCACCAGGTCCCTAGCAGGGAGAATACTGCAGCAGCAAGTGCCAGGAACTTGTGCCAGAACTGGCACTGGAGCTGCCCTTGTTGTCACCCTGGCCCCGGTGGGTGGCTTTGGTTGGAGGAGTCTGTCTGGCTTCTCAGCACCACTGGCCTGGGCTGTCCAGGCAATCAGTCACTAGCTCCATACACAGATAAAATAGCAGCATGATCTTGGTGGTAGGGAGCTCCCATTCCAAATGTGCTGGTATATGCATGGATCTGCCTACAATTTGGGACAATTTCTGAGGTCCTCAGGGTCGTCTCCACAGCGCTGGGACTTTCATCAATTTCAGAGCACAGAGCTGTGTGTTGCTATGTGGAGAAACAGTTGTTTGGATGGCTAGGAAATCAGGATGACAAAATGTTTTGAGTCCCATCCAGTGGGGGGAATATGGAGGACCTTGGTCCCTAAGCCCTGAACATCACAACCTTCACTGCCTAGTATGGCTGAAAATAGTCATGCTGAGAATAACTTTCTCAATTTAAACAGAGATGTTTCTGATGTTTCCCCTTACCCTCCAAAAGTGGGCATGAGCGGAAATCTCTGTTTTTTCAGCATGCCATCACAGGCAAGTGTGGCACTGTGTGTGCCAGCTTAGTAACCACAGAAGTTATTTGTGCGCATCATTAGACATTTCATTGTGGAATTGTTATGGCTGGAGAAGCAGATTTTGCAGAACAGGATCACTGCATAAGCAACTCCTTGTAGTAATAGTATTTTTAAGTGGCCCATGGTTCCAAACAGAGCAATAAAGCACATGAAGAAATACTCAGGGAAACAGTTGTACCTGTGATCCCCTGCTGCACATCCCCGTAGGACATCATGCCTTTGTGCTGGCTAAAACAGGCGTGTGAATGGAAAGGAGGACAAAGCCGCTTTCTGTAGCAAGGCACCGGATTCAAAACTCCCTGAAAGTTTTCTGCTTCTTTCTGTGGGTGTTCCTGCTTTATGAAACAGAATCTGCGAACCAAAGTGACTCAGATGTACCCAGGGTATCTGCAGGAGCGCTATGGTTTGAATGCAATGTTTTGTGAAAACCCCAGGTGTACAGCATACAGAACAGGAGAGAGGACTTCCCTGCCTCCTCCTAGTCCTTATGCTTCACCAAGGTAACTGCAGTGTATAGTTAATATGTGCAGTATGTCTGTCAATGAGTAGTGCACAGTGCCTAGGAGAACTACATGACCATATTGTCTGAAAGGGGAGGGAGATCCTACCTCTGAATCCAGGCAGAGTCAGTACTGAATTCAGACCTGGATTCTCAGGGTTTTATTCAGTCAGGCATTGGAAACCTGAAGGATAGAGGAGGTTTCTGCCACAACCTTTTTTGGGTAATCTCTGAAGTTTTACTGTCCTCGTGGTGGAAATATTTTTCCTTATATCCTGTCTGAACATCTCCTATTTCAGTTTATGACCATTGTCCTGTTCTAGACTCAGCGAAGAACCTGGCTCCATCTTCTCAATAACCACTTCATAAGTACCAGGAGGATCCTGTTAGGTCCCTCAAAGCTCTCTTTTATCTTTCCCAGGCAGAACAAGCCTTTTTTCCTCAGCCTCATCTCATGCATCAAGTGCTGCCACTCCAAACGTCTTGGTTGCCCTTTGCCTAGTTCACTCTGTTTGTCATCATCCTTGTGTCTGGGGACAAAAAATTGGACACCATGTTTGCCTTGCAGCCTGATATGTGCCAAGTAAAGAGGAAAAAATGACATTGTTATTCACCATTCTAAATTTAAAGAAACTCTGGTATGGAATATTTTTAGCCCTTTGTGATTTAACGTTATCTCAAGCCTAAAATCAGAGTGAGGCCCAAAAGAATCCATGAACTACTTTTTTTAAAGCTTTCCTTACAGCAACACTAATAAAAAATTGCTGAAGGTATAAAAAGGATTCCAAATCATAATAGTTCATCGAATAAAATGTAAAAATTCTCATCTTTCATTTCAGCACTGCTGGTTCATTTGTGCATCTGAGACCACCAGGCTGAGCAAGCTCTGAGCCATTTTGGGGAGCTGGTGTGCTTGTGTCAGGACGTCTGAGGAAAGGGAGCAGCCTGCACTGAAAGGCATGAGGAAATAGGATGGCTTAGGGATTTCCAGGCTAGGACTCTGAAGGTGTTCCTGAGTGTTATATTACTAACAGAAGTGTGTCTTTCCACAGGGGGTATTAAACCCACTAATGCTGGGCTTCTAATTCACCTTGGTGAACTGGAAGCTTTCCTTGTGTAGTTGCTGAAGCCTGTCGCTGGCACCTGAGACTACTTCCTCAGGAATGGTAGACTGTGGCGAAATCAGTAATACCTCACAGACCAGGAGCAATATGAAAATATATGTATATTTGTAAAATGTCACTGATGAACAGCCAAAGCTGAAAGACTCTGACTTTATTACCCAGACTTTCAGTGAGGTGTTTTTTTTTTTTCCTTTTAACCCTCTGGCAATACTTCCCACATCTCTGCTCCTAAAATCAGATCTCATTTCTTCAGGTTTTAATTTTTTTTAGAAAAAACTGCTGTAAATGTTTGGAGGGTTCTCAGAAATATGATGGCTGCTGTGTCAGGCATTTTGGTTGAAGAAATACTGCAGCTGAGTTGATGGAAAATAACCTGTTGCTTGCTTTTATTAACCATTGCCTGATTTCTTTTTTCCTAAAAAGGCTAGAACTATAACTGATCACAAGCTAGTGTCTCATCTAGGCAGAGAAGAAGCCAAAAAGTGTCAAAAGTAAATAGCTAAACCACTGGGATAATGTTACCTTGAAAGTGCTGGAGAATTTGAATATATTTTGTGAGATGGTGTTTTTGGACTTCTTCCCGTTCTCACTTCTTGGTTTTGAATGCAGATAGGTTATACGAGCATCGCTTTCACTCACAAAAGATGTCTGAATCTAAAATGAAGCATTTCAAAATTAAAAAAGGCAAAATCAGAAAGATTGAGACAGTGAACAGCCCTCTCAGAGAATGCCGTTTGGAAGCGACATCTTTAAGGGTGCTAGCACTGAGACAGGAGAGCGTGTGCACAAAATTCCCTGTGTCACTAAATGTGACTTTCAAAACCTCATAATATCTTCTGTAAAAGCTGCCATCCTGTCAAACATTTTTGCAGTTGATCTCTCTGCTGCTGAAAGTATAAAGAAAGCTCAAATAAAGTTGCAACTATTTTTGCTATTAAAAACCACATCTTTTTTCTTTTAATCTCCTTGTTCTAAAAACCTGGTTGTACAGCATTTGATCAAGCTATCAAAAAAACTCAAAACAAAACAAAACAAAATTCTCCCTCAGGCATAAAGCAGTCTTGGGAAGTTTTGGCTCAATTTGTGAAAAAATGAAAACAAGATCTTAGAAACAAAATTTTGCAGCAGCCGTAACTGTGCATCGCTTTTGTGGCTTTAATTATTAGGTGGGAATCTGCAGTTTGATATTTAGAAAAGCTGGGGGATGGATATTACTACTGAAAGACAGAAATGGGGTTGGCAGCCATGATAAGGATGAGGACCCTGCAGAAGCTCAGCTGCTTTCCAGCTCTGTGTCAGGATATGGCCACGCAGCAGTGAGCAGCAGGAAGGAGGTGTTTTTGTGTCTTTTGTGGTCTCCCTGGTAAATCCTCTTCCAAAGGGAAATGCTGGAGAGTGAATGCAGCCAAGGTGCTCTTTCTCCACATCATTCCCACACCAATCTTGGTGCCAAATTGGGAGCTGTTGTTTAAGCCATCAAAAGGGTATTTCATACCCGTCTCGATCTGTTTGGTTGTTGGCAGCCTGCTGCTGTGTGCATGTGTGTGAGCCCATACCCCTTTTGAACAGTAGTCTGCTAATAATCAGAGCTGAGATGACAGCACAGAGGTCATTAATGTATATTAAGGTTTCTGTCAACTCTAATCTGTGTCTGATTTAAATCAGGGATCTAGAAATGATAGCTGACCACCTCCATGATCTCCTTGTAAGCAGTTATATCAGTATTTAATATATCAGATTTTCCCAACCACATACGTTCCCTCTTTTCTATGGTATTCTGTCACTATTTTCTCACCTTTATCTACATATAATTTTCTTCAATAAACTGATGAAATTAGTTTGTTGCTCATTTTCAAGTCTGGAGTAATTCCTTATTCTTTAAAGAGATGTTAAGCATTAAAAATAGCAAGGAATAATGATGAATAATTGGGATGATCTGACTGAGAGATGACAAGAAATGAAGAAAACAATTTAAGGGGAAAAAAATTCCATTACAATCAGTAATACAATGTAAAGTAAGAAAATAGCTGCAGAAGTTACGCTTAGTATTCTTGAGGAACCCCCACCCCGAGCCCTGATACTGGGGACATGTCTGATACACAGTTAGCATCTGTCTCAGGTAAGGCTTTGGAGATTATTTTGTCTGTGGGGCAAACTCCAAGGTAGTTCTGTCTTATGCATACAAAATGTTGTAGTCATCTCAATTTAGAAGCATGAGTGTGTGGCTTAAATTTGCGTCACTCCCCTTTTCTCTAAGCTGCAAAGTCTAAACTTTGCATTCATTCCTTTCCCTTTTCCATTTTCAAAGGCGGTATTTGCCCTGTAGTAAACTCATAAGTTTTGTCAGAGCTGTCTCTGTGCCAGTAATGGAGCTACAGGCATCAGAAAAAGTGATTGTATGTGACCAGCCCCCAGCCTCCCTTCTGCAATTTTCTCTGTGTAGGACTGTGGATGGCAGGATTGAAGTCTTATCATAACACAGCCAAGCTGTATAATGAAACTTTTATGTCAGAATCTCTCCTCAAATGCCATACCTTGACATCTTAATCATTTTTGCCTCTTGCTCTTTGAACCTGCTCCAGTTTTTCTAATTAGGTTGTCTGGTACCTAATGAGGGTTCTCAGCGTGGGGCACCTCCCACCCCAGCGCTGAGCAAGCGACAAAGTCCATCACCCCTCTTCACTATGATCTACTGACTTTAGAGTGTTTTTTGTCCAGCATTTACCAGTAGTGAACAATTTGCTGTCCAGTTTTGTTCTTCCTGATGTTGTTTATTCTGGGTTTCTTCTTCTCCTCGGATGACACCGCTTTCTGTTATTTCCCCCTGGATGTGATAGAAGAATGCAGGTTTTGTTTTACAGTGAATTGCTTTTTGTTACTTCTTACACTAATTCTTTAGATACACATGTATTGCTACGGTTTTGCCCTTTCTCTTCTGTACCTGAGTGTGCCTTTGCAACCTCTTTTGCAGCCCTAATGCAGGTATTACCCAGAGTGAAAACTGGAGGGAATCCTGTGAACATTTTGCTGCTTCCTCATCACTGTCTCTCCTGCAGTTTTGCATAGGGCTCCTTATCAGGCTACCTTCTGCTGTTGCTCTTCATGTAGGTCTTGATTAAGCAAATCATATATGCTCATTGCTGAATTTTGAGAATGCAAACAAGCTTGTCCTTTCATCCTGTGGTTGCTCAAAACTTACTTAGAAGGATTTAAGCATGCGCTTAAGTGCTCTGCTGAAGGGAGGCTTCTGTTTTGATTTCATTACTTTTATCCCTCACCTTTTGATTCTAGGCTTATATGTATAAAACATCAATAACTACCTCTAGAATTGATTCTTTCTTTATCCCATGTCACCTGTTGCTTGTGTTTCCAATGCCCTCTTGAAGTTTTCTAATAGCTCTTTTTGTACTGCCTGGTATATTATTTTACTGGAGATTGAAAATAAAAGCGCTGGGCAGTAATTGCCAAGATCATTCTTCCTTCTGTGTAAATCAATACTATATTTGCTTTATTCCTAGCCTTTGGGACTTCCATAGTTCTCCATGACTTTCAAAAATTATTGCCAATGGTTCAGTAAATTAAGTAGCTAATTCCCTCGTCACCTTAGGATGAGTACAACCAGACCAGCTGATTGACCTGTACAGTGGATATTCAAAATTTCGAACCTTTCCTTTAACCTGTACTACATTAATAGATATTTCTATAGGATTTTTGTTCTTTCTCAATTGCTACATCCTGTTGTTGTTGTTGTTGTTCTTAATTTGAAAAAAAAATAATACTAAGGAGGTAGTTTGGCCTTTGAAGAAGTACTGGTTGTTTCATCTTCCTCTTGGTTATTAATGAAACAATTTTCTGGCTGGCTTTCCTTTTCCCTACAAGAGATTTGCAAAAGCCATTCTTATTTCCTGGTACTGCTTGGGCTAGCATATATTCAGCTAGGTTTCTCCTGTCCTTGTCATTTCTCTTTTCTCCTGTTTTCTCCAATTTCTCTTCTGTTTGCTGCTGCTAATTTCTGGGCTCTGCTACCTCTGAGTGAAGCATCTTGCAGCACTATCTCTGACCTATTCCCACAAATAATTTTAAGCATAGCTGGGCCAGGACGAGCCAATCCATCACCAAATTCTGTCCTACCTCTCCCATGCTGACCTGGTGTCCTCTCACACCTGGACTTTTTCACTTTTATTTATGAGCGAAGGAAAAGGAATAGCTTTAGGGCAGATATTTATGACTGACTTTCCTAGGTATGTCTCTCTTTCCAAGAGACACATAATAGCAGGTGCCAAGATTAAGCAAGCTCTGCGTTGCCAGTTCCCCTGAGGTCACAGCAGACACCCTCCCTGGAGGTGGCTGCCCATTTTCTCTGTAATTGGTCACTGTAACCTCAGCTGGTGTATGTTGTTTGAGCCCAGAGCTCTTTTGTTGTTGTCTTTCTCCCATCCACTACCTAGCAGGACTTTTCCACCTTTAACTTCTTTGAAATGGCTTGCCTTTTACAGCAGCCCTCTGACTCCTTCATTTCTTGGTCATTTCTTTTTCCCAGAAGCTCGGTTTTATGCTTCCCAGCTCTCAAAATGCCCTCAATTTAATAAACGATGGCAGTTTTCAAGCTGTACTTTGGCCGCTATTCTTGTCATGCTTGAAGTATTTCTGAATAGATGATTGTCAAAAACTCTTTCCAGATTTAGGCCTTTTTTTTTTTCCTGTCCTTCTCCTTGTGGTACTAGCTCTCAAACTGGCCAGTACAGCCTGTAGAGCGGGTCATTGTGTTGTCCTCAGAGTAATGTAACATAATGTAATGTAACGTGGTGTGTTGGGCAGCTCGCACAACCTGTTTCTCATTTGGAGACATTTCTATCTTAAAACTATTATTTTAAGGAAGAAAATGGTTTATTCTCATCTCTAATGTGGTTTCATGTTAATATGCCTCTATTTCGTTCATTTTCCTCATGGTGGAGGCCGCTTTCTTTGCTCCTGTGACCAGATACTTGGACATGAACACATGTTCCCAGTTACTTGTCTTAGAGACAGTGAAGGAAAAGGGGCTGGGGGGAAAGCACCATTCTTTTCTTTCTCCTTCTCTCTAAGATCTTTTGATTAGCTTTTCTGCCATGCATCTTTATTACCACATTCCTGGATTCCCACTGATTATCTCTGATACAGTCTTTTGAAAACATATGGGTAAGACTTTAGAAACGTATTACAGGAAATATTAAAAGCAGTATCTTGTTACTAAATGTGTAATTATTCTTCTTTTGAGAGAACCTTATAAAGACCAAGTGTGTTACCACAGATGGTGTAGTTGGAAACAAGGCGCTTAATTAAAACCAAAGAAAAAGAAAAGGAAAAGGGAAAAAAAACCCCACAGCCTTAATTTATACAGTGTCTTGATTTTTCTGGGTAGCCCCGATCACCATACTGCTCCAGAAGCCTCGTGCTTCCCTCATCATATTCCTGTTTAATGCACATCTTGTCCTGACAGAAGCAGTCTCTGTCCGCAGTTAAACCTTTTTGTACCGGCAGATGTTTCGTCTCATGGTGCTTAAATTCCATCACTACTCAAAAGAGGAAGCTGAGTTTTTCAGGACCATGATAAAGAGGTCCCTGGTCATACCACCCAGTCTCTGCTTTCGGTTGTTTTGTGAGCAGGAATCCATTCGCATTAGTTGGGTATCTACACTGCTCTGAAAAAAATGGATCGATTTGGACTCTTCTTTCTTTCACGATTGAAAATATTTTTAAGTATGGAAGAAATTCCCACTAAACCCTAAAAAATAATAGAAGTTCAGCATGTTAACACAGTAGGTGACTTGCCGTAGTCAGTGGCAGCATCCTTTGCTTCCAGGCAATTTGCCCACTCTGACTTTGTTCTTTATTCCCTGCTGTCTTCTATGCTCATGAATAGACTCCCAATTAATATTTGCCATGTTCCCTCATACCCAGCCATCGGATACGTTCAAAAAACTGTCTGTTCATTAAGCACTCGTACTTGAAATGTATGAAGTGCTGCGGAGGATGACCGAGGGAAGGGAAGGTCCCCAAAAGCTAAGGGTACTCAGAGAACAAGCCAACACTGGGTTTGGGTAAATACCTAGGAGAATGCACACCATTGTCGTGGAGGCTGAGGTTTGCCTTTGTGTGCAAGGCTGCTGAGGACAGCCCTGGCATTTTTTCCTAGCTCTAGTGTCCTTGATGCTGAAGGGATGATGAAAAGCCGCAAAGAAATTTAAAAAGCAAATGAAAAAAAGGACAATACAGATGTGAAGACATCATCCTCCAAGAGTTTAGTTATCAAAGAGAAGGTTAAGAGGTGACTTGAACATGGTCTGTTGATAAATATTTGAGGAGAAGACTGCTGATCGTAAAGGGTTCTTAAATTCAGCAGACAGAATCATTAAGGGAAATCCAGCATTGGGATGGTGAAGCAGTGTGAGTTTGGATCAGAGATAAGAAATACATTTCTAGCAGTGAGGGCAGTTAACCATTTGAACAGCTTTGCCTGTGTGGTAAGTTCCCTATTGCTCGCACATTTGAAATCCAGATTACTGCCCTTCTAAAAATGTGTCCTCTAGCAGTGCTGGGTTTAGTATAGACCTTGTGGATGAATTTCCATGCTCTGATTTTCAAAGAAGGTGAAATGGAAGCAAGATATTTTGATGCTACTTCCTGATATTATCAACTCCCAGATATTACCCCCCCACCCTTCCCAGCTCCTGAGACATCCCCCAATTCCTCGACATGCTCCATCTGCCAGGAGCACCCTTGAGGTCCTCCTGCAGACACCACACTTTCTTCCTTCATAGCAGCTCTTAAGTTTAAGCCACCTAGCAGTACATCTGGATGTGAATGGCTAGGGCAGGCAGCTCCCCATCCCCATCTTTGTTGTGGCACAGGGGTTCAACTGTCCCCTCAGGCATGGGGAGTGTCTGACTGAAGCCTTTGTCCCAGTCTTAGCTAGAATGGTTGTTTCACAATAGGGTTGTGAAGGCCCCAGGGACAGTGCTAATGGTTAAACTGCAGCTGACTGGGAGATGCACCCTCCTGTAGGTCACAGAAGCCGAGAAGATGGATGCGTTTTACCTGCTTGGTGTGCCAGCGCTAAGTTGGTTATTGGCTGTTTTCCCTTTAGACACTGCGACCCATTCGGGAGTCTGCACAACCAAATCTGCAGCTGAGGCGAGGTGCATTCACTAATGTTGAGTCCATTTGACCCTCTGCCTATAAAACACAGAATTGTGTCATACTTTATTTTGTCGCACCTCTGCCTACTTTCCCAATTTTCCTTATGGCTATGGCCTGCCTGAAAGATAACTCCAGGCAAAATGCAGAAATTTTGCCAAGACTAAGGCTGAGACAGGGTATAGAAATGAAGAAAGGCAGGCCATGGCTCAGACTTTGCTCTAGTTCTGTTAATACAAAGATTCGCTTTACCTTCTACAAATTTTTTTTCTGTTGCAACACTGTTTATAAAAAAAAAATTATAACTTCTTTCTCACACCAGGTTATACAGCTACATTTGTTTTCAGTCTTGGATTGATTGAAAAATCTTCTAAAATATAATTTTGGGGTTTTTTTTAAGCAAAGCAAAGCACAGCAAAAAATTCTCCAAGCTAAATTCGAAGAAAATGGTCTGTCTTTTAAAGGTGGTTTTGAAAGGTTTTGTAGGTTTTGAACTGCACAGCTATATGATAACTGTAAAGTCCTTTTGTACTGGCTCTGTAACATTGGCAGGAGCTTGGAGCTCCTATTAGTCTAGTAATGAGCAGTAATAATAGTGATAATGACACTTCTGAATGTTTAAAATAGATTCCGTAACAATCTGTTGGTCCAATGTAAGATAATCTTAAATCTAATATAATTTTGAATCTCAAGCTGTATAAAAATCCAGTTTTGAGATGACATGCCATTTTAAGATAATCTTCACTGCATGAGTTAAGATATTTAGACCTTTCTAGATACCAGTTACTGAGTTTACAATTTACTTTGAAATTCGGTCACATCAGAAGAGTGATGAATAAGACTGTTACCAAGAGCAGGGGGACCTGTCAGCATGTAATTTTAGATGCTTGAAATATCAGCTATTAGAGGCTTCACATGCTTGAAATTAATATTTTTTAATCTATCAAAATCAGCTGGCTATGTTTGGGATCCTCTTTAAACAACCAAAACATTTACAACTTCACAGAAACCTGGTTTTCCGGGCCTGGGACAAATTGTGTGTTTTTGTTTAAACAGCATGAGAACATCTAGCACGGGCTTGCCAGCAAAACCAGTGAATAGGTCTCAGTTATTTTGTTTCTGGGGCTAGCAGTTTCAGATATGCTCGGCAGAGAGCTCTTTATCTCTAAAACTCTGTTTCCACAGGATGTGCCCCAGAAAACTTTAGCATGAAGAAAGCACACATCAGATAGGAAAGGCAAACTATGCTATAGAGATGTCCCAGGTCTGGTTTATAACAACAAAAAGCAATTCACTGTGTTAACATGCTCTCACCTCCTTTTTATATGCATTTGATCCAGGCTCCATTCCTGTGACAACCGGAAAAGTAGGCCATCAAGGGTCACTGAAATTTGGGAGTTCAGCCTTTGGGTCCAGATAATCTTTCTTTGAGATATGTGATTGTTCATCTAATAGGTAATTATTTAAGGACGCTTATTGAAAACCCAACAAACAGACAACCAAAAAACCCCACCACCAACAGCAACAAAAACCCAACAAAATCAGTCTGTGAGCATTGCTTGGCAGTTTTCTCCAGCAATTCTAAATACCTTTCCCTTCCTCCTGGCTGACTGTGTTCCCAGGGTATCCAAAATCTTCATTCCTGGTGCCAAGGCATCCTGCAGGAATGGCCCGCGCAGCACCTACGCACAGCAAACCACTGCACCAACAGTGCCCAACATTGCACTGAAGATAATGACTGGTGTAGTACAATTGATCGCTCTATTTTTTTTTATGTTTCCCTTTCAGAACGGCCACGGTAAACCTCCGGAGTAAAAGTAAGCACACCTTTTTTTCTGGCTGGCACTTGTTTCTTGGAGTCCCTAAGGGGCTGCTGCCATTCCACTGCACTTGGGCCATGTGTGGGAGCCCTGAGGCTTGGGGACACTGCTCAGTGTGTAGTCAAGAGGATGTGCATTGCACATTAAAGTGCAAGTTAGAGGATATTACCTAAAGCAGGTGAAACCAATGTGTATTAAATGTTTTTCCAGTGTTACTAGCTCTCTCTTTTTCTTTTTTTTTTTTCCTGGAAGGACCTCCGCAGGACTCAGGCCTTGCTAATTCATATTTCTAAGTAAATTCTCGATGTATTTTGAGGAACATATTCTGAGGAAGTCCTTGGAAGTTTGCTGCAGGGATTCTCTGTTGATGGCAGTACATAGCTGCAGGTGACAAAAAGTCCCTTGCCAAATTTTCTGTAAAAATAAAAGGAAAGAAAGATGTTCAAGTTCGGGACTTTTATATGTAAAGTACAATTGTAGTCTTAAATATTTCTCCCATTCTACACCACCCTGGCTTCTGCATTTATAATGTCTCCATAATTCCTGGATTTAATTTGCTTAGTTTGCAAGAAAGAATGAGAGATTTCCCTTTCTCCACACGACCACATCAGGTTTGTTTAAACTATGATGCAAATAATGATGAATTATTCACTTCTTTTCTTGTTCATGACTTATGCCCAGATCTATTTTTATGAAGTAATTTGTAGTCTCTAGCCATTTCTAGTCTCCCCTTGCTGGAAAGTCCAACCAAATATTCCTCAGTAGATCTTCTGCAGGCCTCATTGATGATTGATTCATGCTGCCCAGGCAGTGACTGGCCACCTAAGTTTCAATGTGTAGTTTCAGATCTCTGAATGGGTTATGGCTGGTTTTGATCATGAGATAAAAGATGACTCCGTGAGGAATGATATTTCCCATGCACAAGTATTCTGGCTCCTACACGAATGCAGGCTTTGCAAAGACCAGCTCAAACCTCTCTAAGTATCTCTATGACCAAAACTCAGTCAATCAAGGATTATTGTGAAGTAGACAAGTGCAGGAAGTTGAGGAAAGCAATGGCTGCTCTGATACCAAAGGAAGGCTTGTGAATTCACTACCAACTTACTTTAGTCCAGTTCTCCACTTTTGACCTGGAAGAAACTCTGTCTACATCTGCTGGCAGAGGAAATGGAGACTCAACTCTTTCTGCTTTCTTGCTCTAGAACTTGTTGGGAAGCAATTCAGCTGAATGCTGCAATCACACTACTCATAATTTTTCACAGTACACCAGCAAGTTAGTTTTCTTATGGAAAACCTTACTTCACCACTTTTTATCCTTCTCGCCCACAGTCTCTGCCTGAAGGCTGTGATTCTCTCCAAAACCTGTCAGTTTGGTTCCCTGGCCAACTGAGAAAGTTAATTAGCTGCTTTCTGCTTTTCTGTGCTTCTGCCTTTCTCTGGGACAGAGAAGAAGCCAGAATTCAGATGAGCATCACAGCACTGCCAACAGTTCCTGTCATGATGCTTCTCTAGGCACATAAGCAGGTTGGCTGCTACAAACATAAACTTTGTCGTCTCCCCGGCCTAATCCCACCCAAGCCCACAGAGCTTCCTATACCCATCCCTGATAGTGCCCAGGGTTGAGGCACTTGTACTCTGGGTCTGGGCAGGCATGGGGTTTGCTCTGTACACCAGGAGGGCTGCAGCAGTTAGGAGAGCAGGATAACCAGAGAGCAGGCCAGGACTGGAAGGAACTGATGGTCTGATGTGAGAGTTCCATACCCAGCTCAGGAGGAGAATGAGGCATGCACATTTACCACAGATACAGACTTCTGGCAACTTCCAGTGCATTCATGAAGTTACTGAGAAAAAAACAGTAGTTAGCAAAGACTGCATGGTTTTCCAAGCCTCTGAATTTGCTCAGTAACTGAATTTGACCCCTGGCAACAAAGATAAAATCTACACGGTTTTAGTGTGGAATACCATTAATGCCTGAGGAGACTTCAATAACACCAGAACATATTCATAAACCTATCCTCAGTGATTTTTGCATGCACATCTCTGCCTATATCTAACATACCCTTCTACCTTCCTCTCTTAGGCAGGCTCTTCCTCTCCAATTTGTGAATGTGTCTTGCAGAGAGCCGACAGTCCCCTGTTGTGGTGGAGCTGCCACATTGAGCAGTGAAGGCATCTAGAGGGAAAAACAGTATTCAGAAAGGTTTGTATTCCAATTCCTGATTTCATGGATTACTCTGAAAGTTGTATTATCTATTCTGTCTTAGTGGCAGCTGTTTATAAGCCTTGAGGGAAAAATACTAAATACCACTTTCTCTTTCATAAGAAAGATGATCGTATTTATTTGAACTGGGTTTTGTTTTGTGCTTTTTATATGCCCCAAAGCATCAAACATTACTTCAGCACTCCAGAAGTGTTCTGCCCTGTGCCTTTGAATCAGCCCACTCTGCCAGGCGTGGCACACGTGTTTGACATTTCAATAGCATTTTGCACTTACATGGTAAATGAGATCTCCAAAGTACCCTAACAGAACATGGCCCAACTTCATCCCCTGAAAAATGATTGACTGTCCCAGTGATATCCTAGCTATGCATTGTAATATTCCTGTGGGATATGTAATATTCCCATGGAACAGGTTAGAAAATGTAAGATTTAAAATGCAAAGCTTCAAGATGTTTTTGTGTCATGCATTCAAGCTAACCCCAGTTTTTCATTGCTTTAAAACTATTGCATGTATTCTCTCTATTTTTTTCAAAAATATGACTAAGGTGAGAAAGAGAATGGCATCACCAATTCACTCACCATCATAAACTTATTTGGGTAAGACTTGCAGTGAAAACTGTTTCCCAGAGAACAACACAGGCCAGAAAGAATCTGAAAAAGCAAAGGTTTTGTTCTGTGTTTTAAAGGTGGGCCATCTGGATGGCTGCTCTTGCTGTTCAAATACATTTGGTTTGTTCTGGTTCCTGGTCCTGTCATCAGCTGAGAGAACCAGGAGTAAGAGATGTCAGCAAGCCCCAGGCCACACAGCAGATCAATAGCTGAGTTGAGATGAGAATATAGCTCTTACCTCCTGGGGCTATGGTTTGACAAAACTGCCTCTTCTCTGTTATCAGAAAATTCCATTAAGAGCAACCCATTTATCCCAGGACAAACAGATTTAATTTCTTCTTTCTTTTAAGTCTTTTCTGGTTCTCTGTCACCAAACATTGTTTTAAAAATGGACATTTATCTTCCCTGAGCAGAACACTTTCAGATATTTGCAGTCCTCTTAACTTGCTCTCTAACACTGGAAAGTGCTAGTGCTAGTGAACTGAAGCCTGAGATAGACTTTTTAATAGGCAAATAATACCACCAGATCTACCTGCTGACAGTGGAATTGATGTTTATAGAAGATGGTATGAACTAAGGGAACTTCGGGGTCTTTTAATGCTAAAAGCCTTCAGCATGTAGGATTTTAATTTACAGGCTCCACTTACCATCTACTTGTTGGGAGCCTGAGGCTTGCAAATGGGTTAAAACGGATAAAGCAGTTAAAGAGGTGCTGAAGTATTATGAGGCATGGAGTGCTGAGGACAAATACTCTGTGCAATTGCCACACTAGCTGGGCGCAGAGGTACAGGCTGCCAGTTATTGCCAGCTTGGTGGGACAACCTAAGTGTAGGTTCACGGAGAATAGAGGATGGCAGCCTTAAGCTTACTTGGATGCCAGGAGAAACAGGCAGTGATCAGGAAGCCATTCTTAATAAGACTGGGCTTCTGTACATTTTATATTTAGTCGCTGTCTCCCCTCGGGAGGCCAAGTCAGTGCAGACATGCTGGAGCTGCACCAGCCAGGCCTCCAGCAGGTACCGCTGTGCTGTGCAGAACAGCCCAGGCCCTCAGCTGCACCAGTACTGTGACATCTCAGGCAGGAGGAACTGTGCTTCCCTGCTTCTGCCCACAAGCAGCAGGAAAAGTCCCAGTCTCTCTCACTGGAGGTTGGTGTGACTTGCCCTGGAGGACAGATCTGTGTGCCAGATAGAACAGGTTTCAATGTTCTTTGGCTTTGATTTTCCTGGGAGATGTGAAAGGAAAGGGGAGGGGAGATCACTGTGTGTGTTTAAATCAACAGAAGCTATTTGGCTCCTTACATGAAGGACACTTCCAAAAACAGGCACACCACAGCGACAGGGGAGGCAATTTGACAAGAGGGAAGCACTTAAAATAATGAGATTCATGCATAGTGAACAATGAGGTCAGGGTTATGAAGAAGTCCGGACAGGGTCAGAGCTCCTCATTTCAAACTAATGAACCCCTTGATGACAGGAGCTGGAGTTTCTTGACGAAGGGGATGGACTGTTTGCAGCGAAGTAGTGATGTCAGTGTCAGTAGCAGCACCAAGAGGTTAAAGACGGTAATTTAATTCACTTGGGCAAGCATTTGTCACCTTTCTGGTCAGGAGGATCTGCACAAATTCCTTTTCTGGGTTCAAGTTCAACACTTTATCTTCAAAATATCAAGGCCAAACAGAGTTCAGTTTTACATGCTCACGTAGGAGTTCACCTTTTATTCACCAGAAATATCTTGTTCCATGGCTCATAAATATTAAACTAATATAAATGTAACCTCTGTGCTCTCAGGGCTGATCATGAGTGAGTGAATTTAAGAGCTAAAATTTCCAAGCTGCAGTATCTTTCCCTGTTGTTAGCACCCTTTGCTGGAGGCTGAACAAAAGCACCAGCACGTGTGGTCAGCTTGCATTCAGAAATAACCCCCTCTCCTTGATTCCCACCTCCCCTCCTCTGACTCCCCAGTTGGAGCAACTCAACAACCATGGATATTCCAGCCTAACTTTGTGAACTTTGAAAACAACAAGTCTCCAATGCTTCATCCATATGTTCCCCATATAGTGCGAAGGCATTACTGGTTTCTGTGGTGCTAGGCCACAATAATGCTGCTGTGTCCTTCTTCAGTAATTTGTTGGAGTGCTGCTGGAGAGCAGCACAGTCTAGAATTCATCGGTAACAGAAATGTCCAAGTGATTTTGTGCTGTAACTTTTGAGATGAAAAACTTGGCTGGGAAAAAACAGAAGTCATAAGTCTATTTGCCTCACCTACTTACTGTGTGCTTATCTGGAACAGCTTGTGAAATTCTTTGGAAACCTAATGTATTTAACGGATAGGGGCCAAGACTCTCTGTGAGCTTGCCAAAAGCAAACTTTAATTCACAGTCTTGATATCACAGGAGAGCTATACTTCAAGTGGTCTGATGTAAGGCTTTTCTGACATTTATGTGGTGAAATACAATTCAGTCCCGTATTTAAAGGGGGGAAAAAAACGTAAACAGAAAAAGAAAGTCTCTTAGGAAAGCTTTGAGGCTGACAACTGACATTTGAAAGTTACCCCAATCACCCTTATTTCTCCTACGGGTCTCAGAGAAGTTCTTGGATTCTCCTTTTGTGCAAAGAAAGACATATATAGTTGGCTTTGAATCTTCAAGAATGAAACTTTTCCAAGTGCTGAATGCCCTCAGCTCCTGCAATTTCTGCCTGCCATCATATCATATGGCACCTAACAAACAGTAGAGGCACTTCTGAGTAATTCTGCTACTGACCAGATAGAAAAGCTATGTTAGCTCTAAGGTTACTCTTATTCCTCCTGCTTCCTTCTGCCTTGCCTCTTACTGAGTGCCTTCCTCAGTCCCACCTGCTAGTTGCTACTCACAAAGATAGGACACAGAGCCTGCTGCCTGCTTCATATTTCAAATATGATGTTTATCTTGTACCCATAGAAGACAATGAAGACAACCGAGTAGATAAGCAGAGTGATAGAAAGTTAAATTAATGAAAAAGGATTAAAAGGCCGTTCTGTAAGTCGGCAGCAACAAAAAAGGCCTGGCAGAGGTTAATGATATCCTTTGCTGGAGACAGTGCTTGGGGCACCATTAATGCTCTCATGTTGGTGATGACAGGTGTTGCAAACCAGGAGGTGTCAGGAGCACAAGGTGGCTTTGCAGAGGGAAGCTCTGTCCTCCAGCCGAGCTGCTGAACTTCACTAGCCAGCGGAGACCTTGTACTGCGGTTGTGACTCATATAGGATGTGCCTGGTGAAATTTGTTATCTCCTCTCAGAGGAGGTAAGTGGGGTTGAGTATTCCTGCAAAGCAGGCTGGTCTGCTGGGGGTGGCATGGAAATGGGCTCAAAGGGAAAAGCTGCTGTCCTAGAGAAGGCATAGGTGGATATTTTGCTACATGACTCACAGGTGACTCGATCTTCACACTGGGGGTGATCTTGAACTTATTGCAGAGTAGCTGTTCTATCAAAAGCAGATTAGAGCCTCTCCCTGTGCTCTCTCGACAAGCCTTTCAGTCTGCCTGGATGAGCATGGTGTTAGGAGGCTGACGCCGCTGGAGGATCTATTTTTCTGAGGAGGCAGGAGATGAAGTCCTGACTGCCTGTTGTTATTCAAGAGCTGATGGCGCTTTCTCTGCAGAGAAAGCCAATGACTCTTGCCCTGTGTGAACGCATTATGTTACACTACAGTTTCCATGGCATTTTGCTGTTCTTGGCCCAAATCGTTCATTCTTTGTGAAGGCTGTAGAACTGAATAGCAAAGAGTTTCAGTCCAGATATACCAGTATGACAGGACCTGTGATGAAACTTAACTTAGTGCTGATTTAACAGTGTCACCTGGAAAGGTACTCAAGTGTCTAGAAGTCAGAAGTTGCAACAAACAATGCTGAGATGAGCAATCCAGAACCTAGAGCCTTGCATTAGACACCTGAGTGCAAAGGAAGTCCTGTGCCTCTGGCAAGGGCTCCTAGACCAGCATGCTGAGCAGATGGCTTACATTAACCAGAAGGACAGCTGAGCCTAGGGATGTGCTTGTGGGGCAGTAGGGTGGCACCTCCATACCTCTGGAGTGATGCTAGTCATGGGCCAGAAGATGTTTGTCTGGCTTTTCCTTCAAAAAGTGAATGTAGGTCCTGCGGTGATAGCTAGACCTGTTTCCCAAGAGACAAGAAAATGAGGTTTAATTCCCTCATCTGTCTGGAAGGGACCAAATCCACACAAATAAGGAGGTGTACACTGGAGGTGAGAGGTAGTATGTGTGGGTCTGCCTTCCCATCAGCTGGGGTCTCCTGCCTCCTAGGGCAGGAGATGGGGTGAAAAGGGGCTCTGGCCACCTGGATATTGTAGGACAAGTTCCTGTTTTCACCTCATCGCTTGGTTTGAAGCGTGATGTCTGAGCATGCAACATGAGTTAAGCGTATTCTGAAACCACTTCTCAGATCAGCCATCTTGTGGATCATAGCTAAAGGTCTAGTTTCCCCATAGGGGTTGTAGTTGGGCACAGATCATATGTTAAGCTCAGGGAAGGCATATTTGCAAAAAAAATCAACTCTAGGCGTCTGAGACACTGGAGTGTGGAAGAAATCACACCTCTAATGTCGTCAGTCTGGGTGCCTCCTGGCCAGAGGAGGGTTTTTCTAATGGCAGTTTTAGATGCAGGGCCATGCAGAGAACTGGTGTTTACCCAGACCTTCAGGATAATCTTGATACTGCAGGAAGTTTTCTCGTTGTTGTTTTATTTAAAGCATTCGCCTCTTCTTTGTTATAGAAAGTGACAATCTGTGTGATCTTTTCAATCAAAGCAACGTGCACTACTGTTTAACGAAGCTCATAACTCAAGGTTTTATAAAATATGCTTGGACTCTGCATTACAAGATCCAGTAATAGAGGAAGGAGCTTATTGTGTTCACAGGAGAAAAGCTTCACTTTGGACAATTTACAGTGGTTCTGGAAGAGAACTGGTTAGAATTTTTCTCTGAAACAAGGCTGCTACTTGTATAGCAATTTTTATTGGCAAGTCCATCCCCAAATGTGTTGATTTATCATTATTTTCCTATCATTCACACTGAAAAAATATCACCACAAAAATATTACTTGTTCCAGTATATAACTCGGTTACTAAGGTTACTAGATGAGATCTGTTCGGAATGATTTACAGCTCCTAAACACACTTCCATCCCCCAACAAACTGACTGAGAGGAAGAATCTGCCCTAATAAATTAACCATGGTAAATGCAGACTGACCTACAAATTAAGAAACACAAGGTTAAATACAAACATCGATCAAAGGCAAGAACTATAAATAGATAATGAACTGAAGAAACAATGCCTGCAAAGCAAAAGGCTCCTGGAGTTTTCACATTTGCTGGCAAATGCTACTTAAGCACTCTACTCACCAAAAGAGGGAGATACTGCTTACATGCATTTGGAAGAAATGTTGTGTGGCAGGAAGCCTTGTCATTTCTACCTAGAATAAGTCATGAAGAAAGCAACATCCTCCATGAAACTTGCAAGGAAGTTCTGCATAGCCTCTCCAGAGCCAGAGCTGTGACTGGACACACAGTATCAGTGCTTTCTCACTGATGAGAAATCGCTGTTTTGATTGTGCATTGTCTATTACTTGTTCCCTACAGATTACAACTACCCTGTGGTGTGACGAAAAGGATGTCGTGTCCCGAAAGAGCGTCTGATGTTTTGGGACATACTGGCAGTCAACTCTTGGTTTTCTCCCAAAAGGAAGCAGGACTTTTTAACTAGTTACCACTTTCCAATGTTTTTCACTTGTTTTGTCTTTGTGCTGTTGGTGAAGTCCAAAGCAGTATTTTACAAAGGGGCTGCTTCTCATCCTTGAGCTTGCAGGTAGAACTGAAATCTGTAAAAGTAGGTGCAGTCAGTAACACTGAAACATAATTCATACAGGCAAACAAGCAGATCCCTGTGTCATCACCAGTCTATTGTCCTCAGGGCAGTCACACTGACAAGTAGAGAATGAGGATCAGGTCTTATAGGAATGGAACCCTTCCAGGCATGCATTTTGTTTTTGCAAGGTTGGCATCTCTGTTTTGAAAGGCAGGCCCTAAAGCTTTCACCTGAAGTGTGATCCCTTCTCCGGAGCCTTATAATTTGCCATCAAAGGTTTTGGGAACACCTTGTTTCCATAGAAGCATGATCCCCACTGGAGGGCTCTGAGCTTGCATGGTTGTAAATAATGTATATTCAGACCCCCTTAGAGATGCAGGACAGGCCCTAGGGAGGTGAGGAGCCTAGAAAATGTTCTTTGATAATTAAAACCCCATTTTCATGTAGCTGCCTCTGGCAACAGGGAAGATTGTATGTAGCGCTAGAAGGGATTTAGGAACAGAATTAGAACTGGAATAGTACTACTCAGATGAGTACATTGTCTTTCATAACCATGGAGGAAGAAAAACAAGACATAAAGGATGTGGTTTAATTAGGCCACCAGTGTAATAACACAGCTGGGAGCGCTGCTTGGAAGCATGCTGTAGAAGATAAGCATCTTTTTTTTGTTTCCCTTAAGCATCCCTCTTCTTTGCAGGGTTGTGCCAGCTTTCCCTCTGTCAGGGTCCTGAGGATACAGAAGTGACATTGCTGAGGTTGGAAGAGGCCCCTTGAGATCAACTAGTGCAACCCCTACTTGCTCAAAGCAGCATCTGCTAGAGCAGGTTACTCAAGCCAGTGTCCAGTCAGGTTCTGAATATCTCCAAGGACAAATACTCCACATCTCTGGACAATTTGTCTCAATGTTTGACCAGCCTCACAGTAAAAATAGTTTTTTTTCCTTATGCTTAAATTGATTTTTCTGTATTTCAGTTTGTGTTCACTGCCTCCTGTACTGTTACCAGGCACCATTAAGAGCCTGGCTCCACCTTTTTTATTGCCGCCGATCAAGTGCTTCTACACAGAGATAAGATCTCCGGGAGCCAGTCTTTTCTCCAGGCTGAGCAGACCCAGCTTTCTCAGCCTCCCCTTCTATGTCAGAAGCTTGGAGCACTTTACCATTTCTGTGGCCATTTGCTTGACATGCTCCAGTACGTCCACATATTTTTTATACTGGGGAACCCAGACCTGGACCCAACACTCTAGGTTTGTCTCACCAGTGATGAGAAGGGAAGGATAACTATCCCTCACCCAGCCCCTGATCTGCTGTCAGTGTTTTTTCCAATGCAGCCCGGGATGTTGTTGGCCTTCTTGGCTGTGAAGGTGCATTGCTGTTTGCTCTGAACCAAGATCCAAAGGTCCTTCTCCACAGAGCTGCTTACCAGCTGGTTGGACCACAATCTATACTGGTGCATGGGGTTATTCCTTACCAGGTGCAGGACTTTGCATTTGACTTTGTTGAACATCGTGAGATTCCTGTCAGCCCATTTCTCCAGCCTGTCAAGATCCTTCTGAATGGCATCACACCCATCTGGTGTATTAGTTACTCCTCCCACTTTTATGTCATCTGTAAATTTGCCAAGGGTGTACTCAGTCCGGTCATTCTGGTCATTAATGCCGATGTTAAAAAGCACTGGTCCCGCTGTCGATCCCTGTGGTACACTACTGGCTTCCAGCTGGACTTTGTGCTGTTGACTACAACTTGTTGAGCAAATCAACTAGTTTTCAGCCCAACTGGCTGTCCACTTCTCTAGCCTCTGTTTCATCAATGTATGAATGACAGTCTTTGGGACATAACATCAAAAGCTTTTCTAAAAGACAAGATGAATACCATACAGTGCTCTTTCTTCAAGTTCTGTCATTGTAGAAGGCTTTTAGGTTAGCTGAGCATGATGCCTCTTGTAAATCCATGCTGATTACTTCACATCACCTTCTTGTCCTTCAGGTTTTTGGACATAATTCCCAGAAGGATTGGTCATCACTTTCCAAGGGTCGTAAGTGAGGCTGATTAGCCTGTAGTTTCCTAGAGCGCCCTTCTTGTCCTGCTTGAAGATAGGAGTGAATTGACTGTCTTCCAGTCCTTAGGAGCCCTTTCTAGTCACCATAACCTTTCAAGCAGAAGTGCCCTCACAATAACGTCAGTGAACTCCCTTAGCACTCAAGGATGAAACCTGCCAGGTCCCAAAGATTGGTGTATGTTTCACTTTTTTTTAATACTCCCTAACCTGGTCCTCCTCCAACAAGCGTTCCTCATTTCAGACTGTCCCACTGGTCTCAGGAGCCTGGGTTTCCTGAGGGCAAAACTTACCAGTAAAGATCAACATGAAGAAAACATTGAATACCTTGACCTTTTTGACATCATTGGTCACCAGGACCTGTTCCATTCAGCAGTAGATACTACATTTTCCCTAGTCTTTCTCTCAGAGCCTCAGCAGTCACTCCAAGACATCCTGGATCTGAGCCCCCAGCAATCACCACAGCTCCCTAGAAAGCAGGTCAGGTCAGCAGACCCTCCCCTGCAGCAAGGAGTCTCCCACTGTTATGACTCCAATGGAATTTAATGACCCCAGCCAGTCTCACCAGAGACTCTCCCATCCCATGTGTCCATGGGCACAGAAGCCCCATTTAAGCTCATGCCCAGGAACCACATTCTGGCCTGAGCTATGACATAGGTGTGCCTGTGCCCAGCCCTGTCCTTTGATGACCTGACTGAGCTCCTTGGATAGACACTGGACCTTTCATTGAAGGTAATGTTGCCTCCAGTCCTGTCTTCTGGATGAACCTTAGACCTGCATTACAGGTAGGTAGTTTTGTTCCTAGGCCTGTGTCTGACCATGTCTCTTGCTTCCAGAACGAGTCCTAGAGATGATTCAGTGACATAACCTGTTTGATGGTCACTAGATGATTGGAGAAATGTCACTGTCACCTGCTTACTTTGCTAGGAGACAGTGTGACTGCACCCCATTGGTTTGAGGGCACTAACAGTGCTTGGATCGTTCTTGGGTGCCAGCTTGTCTCTCCTTAATGGCACAGCCCTGCTCTTTCTGCTTGCTGGCAGCATCAGCCAACTCTCTTGTTCCCTCCATCCAGCTTCAGCCTCTTTCTCCTTCATGAGGCTTCTGGAGAAGTCTCTCTCCATATGTATGTTCTGGGAAAATAATTCTCCCACCCTTGTATGTACATAAATGTAGTGTAACAAACTGTACCCTGGATTATAGGAGACTTCGGGTCCCACATGGGCTTCTCCCAGACTTTACTTTAAATTCCTGGCAACTGAACATCATTTTGAAAGAAGAGTTTTTGCCCTAGAGATTTGCCACAAGGTGCTGCTGCTAGTTAATTCTGTTTCTCCTCCACCTTGCCTCCCTAGCTGAGGTCTTAGAGACTTAATTTCCTTGCTGTTATCAACTAAAGGCACATCTGCTTTCTGATTCACTTAAGATGATTTTTAAATCAAGGTGGTGCTGCACATGATTCTTTCTAATTGGTATACACTGACTTCTCACCTTGGAGAAATCCTAGCCATGCCCTAAATCCTGATGATTAAGTCAGCCTCTTAATAATATCCCAAATCACTTCTATGCAGGTGTACAATAATAACTTTATGAGGGCAGTTTCTTGGCTGCAGAAAGGTGTAAGGAGAGGTGCCAGTCTGTCTCAGAGCATATTGCTCTCTTTCATGCCAACCGAGAACCATCTTGTCACTGAGGCATTGCTGTATGGCACCAAGGGTTTGCCTTCCTATCCACCCCTTGCCAGCTGCTAAAATATCTTCTGTCTTATCATTCCATTCTGGCTAATTTTGTGACCTTCCTCAGGAAACCAGCTGTCTGGTTGTGCACTGAGCATACTGTGTTATGCTTGCGTACCTGGGAACAGCTCCCTTGGTTCATTCACATCATCTTGAAGTGGGATTTGGAAAATCACTGAACCTGCTGTTCCACATTCCCTTGTATACATGGAGAGAGCGGCATATCATCTCTCCTTGATTTGACACTGTTCTGAATGACGGTATTTAAAAGTAAATGTTTTCCCTTTCACCAGGGGAACACCGTGAGCTCTCTCTTGCGTGCTGGGGAAGCGGAGTTCATCTTTCAGGTAATGCTCTGTCCTGTGAGGAGAGGCTGGTGCCCAGACCAGGCATGCGATACATTGCCTCAGTGTGGCACTGTCCATCCAGTGCTTACATTTTCTGTGACCCATCATCCCAGCACGGAGCTTTCTATCGGCTGGGGAGCAAGGAAAGAGGAAAAAGATCAAGGAATAGATGAAGATTATCCGACTACCCTTTTGTCTTCCCTTTTGTGAATCCTATGGGCTGAAGATCCATGTAAATCTCTTCTTACTGAGAAAGAAACTGAGGCTCTACCTGCCACAGTCTACAGGTCAAGTTGTTCTATGTTCTGTGTTCATTTGTTCTGATGACTTTGGTCCTCACATGTCTTCTTCTTCACCCACATGCCCTTTGGATTTAAACTATATTAACCAACAGGGTTGAAGGGGGGACATGTAGCTCTAGGCCGGGACACGTAGCCCGAGGCGTCAGGGTTACTCTCCTGTCTATTAGTCAGCTGTTACGTGTTTTAACTAAGAAATAGCACAGTTGAGTTCACATATTTGTTAAGTGATTTATGAAATTACAGAAAGATTTGTTCATATAACCTTAATGGATTTTATTAACATAGCACTAATAATTTAGCACTTCGATAGAAAGGAGAAACAGCTTCTTCAGACACCTTCAACCTAATTTCTCTTGGGTCGTAGGACAGAGTGCAGCAACCCACACACTCTGCTTAGGCCTCACCTTGAAGAGGGAAATAAAAGCATGATTGGACAGGAGTGTACCTCTCGGAAACCCATGCCCAGATTTCAGTGTGGTTGTGTTGGCAATGGCTTTCTCATCAGCCTAGATCTAGGTAACAGGTCAGTCAAGGAATATCTACTTACTCCAACCTCTCTGTTTTCCTTAAATCTCTGCAACATTTTGGTTAGAAACTTGGAAGAAAGTTATAACTTAGAATTATTTTAGCACAGAGTTGCCATTTCCTGGTCAATAATCATTCATCAACAAAGAAATTCATGTGTCCATGTGACATTACTGCCTTGCATCAAAACAGCACTGCCCACCCTTGTTTCTCACTAAAGACAAGGTCAGCACGATGAACGTGCATGCTTTACTATCAGGAATTCTGGATTGGGATTCCTTCCCTATCTGGTTCCTTTCTCCTGGCTCATTGTGACATAAGCACAGGACCTCTGATAAAAACATTTAAAAATGAGCAAGTGTGGATATCTACCTCCGCTATTGCAGTGAACCTCAGTTTTCCCACCTGGAATTACAACTGAAACCTCTTTAATGTTGTAGGTTTAACGAACCCAATGGTGAGATGATGTTTAAAGCACAAAAGTTCTGGGGCAACTAGATACAGAGTCAAGTTTGGTCCTGACCAGACATGGCATGAGCACCACAGGAAGGCTCTATATTAAAAACAAACCCTCCTAGCTGAATGATCAGAGTACACACCTTTTGTAGTGTTTAAAAGTAGGTTTATATACAGAGGAAACCTCCACAATGTATAAACAAGATCAAAATATAATCTCATTGCCAGTTGCCTTGGTAAGTGCTGTGCAGCGCAGAGCTCTTCAGGAGAGAGTTTCTGAGGAGAAGAAATGATGCAGCCAAAATATTATCTTCTAAGCTCATAGCCCACCGCTGCCTGTCAGTCACTAGATAAATTGTTCCTCAGGATGGTTTCCTTTGCCGAAGGGAATACAGTATTGTTGTCTGTGATACACAGTTTTGAAAATGCAAGATTCTGTTTGTTGGCTCAAACTATAGTTGGGCTTTTGTCCCTTCGCTTGAGTTATTGTGTCTAGTTCCTGGCTTATGGGTGCAAATCAGAGAGTGAAATTTAGTTTGAGGCTGTAATTAATTCCATAGGAATAAAAGTGCTTGGAGAACTATGACAGCACCTTCTGTCTGCAAGCAGTGAAGTTAGGCTCCAGCAAGGCTAAAAATACACCATATTTATTCAAATGTAAAACAATGGATTAATTTTCAAGAATGTTTGTGAACAGTCAGAAGTCTCTGCCTGTCAGAGTAAAGACGCAGCCTGTATCTGAATGCCTAGGTCCTGCTGAATTCCTTTAAGCCCTGTGGAACAACGTCAAAGGGGGAAATCGGCACCAATTACTTGGTTGGTTTTTGTGTGTCCTACCTCCAAGTAATACTGTGTTTCTTTTACCAATGAGGCTAAAGGAAACCAGTAGGAGCTGCACTCTCATGATATGGCTAAGGGCCAAGGCATGACATTAGGCTGCAGCAGGCTCGAAAACTGGAAAGTGCTGCATGGGCTTGTCATGGGAAGAGTTGCGGTTTGAAGAGACAGGATGGTGGGGAAAAAGGATGAAGACATATAGGCAAATACTAGCTTTTTACTCTTAAATTGATCTATGTTGGACAATAAGCAAAAAGGAGTTGCTCTGTCAAACTTGAGGCAAGCTGGCTTCATGAGAAGAAGGAGAAATTTGTGCTGTTCCTGTTCACAGGCAGCTTCTGGGATGCTGTTTCTTCTGTTGCTTTTCCAGTCATAATCCAAAAACTAAGGATTGTATGTCCTTTACACATATATTGTCACCTTTGGGCTTTGGGTCTGCTTTGCTGTTGGCGAGGCTTCACTCTGCCTATTGAGTTAATCAAAGCTGATACGGAGCAAGGCTCAGAGAGTTTCCCTGTGGACCTACTCTGAGCCCTGAGTTTCCATCCCCAGTGAAACAGGACTCATTCATGGGCTTGAAACAAGGGCAATAGCAAGGAAAGTCTCTTTTCTGCCCCAGCCTTCAGCTTCCCAAACTCTGTGGGCCACCCTGCTGGGTCTGAAAGAAGAGGAGATCCTACGGCAAACTGATACGGCTGTGACATGTGCCACCCACCGAGGACGATGGTCATGGTACTGTCACTGCTCTCCTCATGGAATGCCTTAAAGGTGAAATGCTCAGTGTAGATAAATAAATAGTAACAGCGGTTATCTCAGTCACCCACTGTGTGGAGAATTGCTTGTGATGATGTTCCATTACGCCGTCTCTCAGTTTCACCATGCTTTTTAAGGTAGCTTTGTTTTCAAAAAGCTAAAAATAGTTTTCCTGTAATCCATGGGTGACTACATTAGCTTTGACATGAAAAATTCATGGCTGCAACATCTTCCTCAACAAAGAGGTTAACACGGACATTTATCACTGTAAAGGTACTAATATACTAATGGTTTTGATTTAAAACTGTGCTATTTCAAGCATCTCATGTGAAAGCAGAAGAGCACCAGTGTAGAAGGAAACTGCTCAGCATCAAGAATTGGATGGTTTTCTGGAATAACTTCTTTGACTTCGGGACCTCAGTGCTAACAACAGCTTAAATTTAGGCATGTGTGACCTAATTATTTTTCCTGAGGGCTAGGACTTAGGGGATGATTTGGAGAAAGACAGCAGAGGAAAAAAAGGGCTTTGTTGAGCCATCCTGTGATAAATATGTGCTAGTAATACAGGTTTATTTACTTACCAGCTACACAGAGACTTTATTTGCTTTTCAACTCACGAGCTGGAGTCATTAACATTTTGCCACATTTTTCATTACCACTTCATTCTTTTAATTTGTCTCACCTGTAACTCTTCCGCAATTCTTCTGTGGATTTTGGCTCTACTTCTCAAGTGCTCCCCATAAAACCGGAAGTTCAGGATACAGCTCCCCCACTCAGCTTGATTTCCTATGTAACTTCTTGCCCATTTCCCGCCCAGTATCTCATGGTAATGACAACAGCTATAAGACAAACAGATGGTATCCTGTTTCCTCATGCCCCAGCTCTGTCCCCATACTCCTAACCTCACCTGTGGACTAGTTCTGCTCCCCTCACTGCTATTTTGATGCTCCCTTTCAGTCTGTCTCTTTGCATCCTGTGGGGTGCCAGCAGCCAGGCTGGTCACTCTCTGCTGTAATACAACACTGCACGATCTAGTGCACAGTGGCACCATCCTCCGTTGACCACAGGCCATGGAGCTTCACTTGGTTTTGAGAAGTGTGGTTCCCTACCTCCTCTTTTCAGCTGGTCTTCATCTTTCTGGAAGGGGATTAGCGTCCTGTCCCTCCCTGCTGTAGCTGTTGCAGCGCATGACACCTTAGCTCTTTGGAATGGAGTTTTGAGCTCAGAATCACCATGGGTTTTGTGCCTCTGTGGCTTGCTAGTGCCAAAGCCCACCCAACGATTCACTGCCAGCAAGCCATGGCAGAGAGCAACTGGTAAGGGCTGGAGTGGGGTCCCCTTTTCTTGTAAACCCGCCTCTGCTGAGAATTATCTTTGGTTAAGACTAAACTTCACCTTAGTGAGGTAGCAACTGTAAATAACAGCATACGTTTGTGATTTTCCTTGATAAAACCTTGTGTAAGGGCCACCTAGAAGACCAGGGCAGATGCACTATGAGTTGGGCTGTTAATGCACAGCAGGGAGGCTCAGGTTTCTCAAAGGCATGCTCCTGTTATGTTAACAGAGCTCTGTTTGCACTCAGACAGTATGGGGTTTTTTTCAGGAAAAGTGTAAAAAAATGGTTTTATGTCTTTTCCTGTGAAGTCCTTCTACTCTTCACAGAGTTGAATATCTTCCTTTTACTAGGATGAACCTGGCAACCCCACCTAGCCAGAAGGTTGAATTGTCAGTGTGGAGTGAGAGCAAAATAACAATTGTGTTTTATTTCAGCCAGAGGCCTCTGCAAGCTGCTGCCGGTGCCTGGACCTACCTCCAACCTGCCTCATTCTGACTTGAAAGCTGCCACCTACTCCTTTGCTCTTGAGGTCACACTCACAGAGCTTGTACACTGCCCTGTGTCTTTCCACTCCCTGCATTGTTGTTCTTGCTTAACAGAAGAAAGACATTCTGTCCAGGCACCTTCTATGTCCTGCCTTACTTCTCTTTTCCTAGGATAACTTCAGATCTTCCCATGCTCTCCTCCTCCTCCTCTGTGCTACTGTGGTGGGTGAACCTTGGCTGAGCGCCAGGTGCCCACCAAGCCGCTCTATCACCCCCCACCTTTTCTTCCCCTCTCCCTCCTCAGCAGAGCAAAAAGAAAGGGGAGGAAAATAAGATGAGAAACAAAAAGCA
>JAVSBS010012926.1:0-17084 GCA_033124195.1 Coracias cyanogaster | reverse complement strand
CTTGGTGCTGTGCGAGCCCTGCTCAGGAGCAGTCACAACACGGGGGTGTTATCAACACCCTTCTAGCTCCCAGCACAAAACCCTGCTGCTATGGGGAAAACCAGCTCAGCCAGACCCACTACAGCTATTTATTCACATCTGTTGATACTTACGTGTCCCTTGCTCCATCATTCCTCTATATGTTTTAATTAGGATGTCTGACACAGTCTTAGTTACTTTAATTTAATAATCTCTTAACTTGCTCTTCACTCTCTTCCTCAGAACCTCTTTTCTTGCTGTATTGAGTTCATGCCTCCCGTTGGTTCCTTAGCTGTTAACAAAAAAAGGTATAATCAGCATCTATCAAGATCCATTTTCCACTTACACATTAAACCATTATGATCACTTTTGATTAAAATACAGATGGGCCTGAATGGAGCCGAGGCATAATTAAAGTGAAAGAAAATTCACCTCAAGGCTTGTTTAGAATTTCATCTGAATCCAAAACTATATTTCCATAATGTTACCCCATGTCTGTGTTCTGTGCTCTTTTATAATCCACAAATCTCTTTGGTATTAAGAATTCACGGACCATTGTCTTACATTACCTGTAATGCTAGGATAAAGCTGAAATATCTAAGTCTCAATTTACCTCCCTGGAACTGAAAGATTAGTCATTTCTAAGCAGTCAATTGTGCTGATTACAGCGATCAGTAAACCAGCCACATTCTTGTCTTACTTGCTCTGTTTTAGAATGGGAAATGATGGCATCAGCTTCATTTCTGCCACATGTTCTCACTTTCTGTCTCTCTCCTTCTAATTTACATTTATTTTGAACCGAAAATGAAGCATAATAGATTATCTATAGAATATGGCTACAAAACATAAGGTACAATGCTTACAGAAACAACAGCTTGGCTGCACACAGAATATTTCTCCTCTACACTAGTGTACCCAAACCAAAGAGATTCATTATAACTCCTTGATTGGTAGGTTTGTATCATCCTCCTTTTGATCATTCTTCTTCTGATTATTTTCCCCACCCCAGACACAACACAATCCATCCAGTGCATCCTGGGCAGACCATCATCTTTTAAAGATGACTTCCCGACCGCACTCAGTGACAGGTGAAGTCATTTCCTTGCAGCTATGCATCTGAGAGGTGGAGGGACAAGAGGGATTGGACTAAGTGCCGCAAACTGCAGAGATTTCTCTCTGTGTCAGACATTGTAAGTATGTGGTACATTCGCTGACTGTCAACGTTAGTGCCAGCATTGATCCTCTTTGGAAATTCCATATTAAATTACATTTCAAAGGCATAAGGGGGAGATGGATGGTGTTTCTAAAAAGGCAAGCTTTCTTTTTCTGTCTTGTAGCATACATGTAATATGACTGTAAATTCCCCACCTCTATACTCTGAACAAGAAGGAGCTAGACATGTGTTTAACTCCTTCCTTCTTTTGCTCTCCATTTTCAGACCAAAAATCTCTCTTTTCCTCCATTTAAGCTGCAGCTGCAAGTACGTATAAGATCCCTAGAACTGAGGAATCCATGATTCTAGTATTCCCATTTGCCTGTGCGCTTCTGGCTGTCAAAGCTGCTAAGCATGAACAACGTTGAGCTGTCCTGGTTCACAGGTAGACTTTGCCTCTGGCTTGCTTCACTGAGACTCTGCAATCTCTCTTCACTTGAAGACCTGCACTATAAGAAGTCTGATCTCTGTTGTCTGCTCAAGGTGAAACATTTCTTTTTCTCTCCTACATAGCTTTATGTAGAATAGTTCCTCAAAAACCCACATTCTTCTCTAAGTATTTTTTCCTATATTATACTCAACTATTAATTGATTGTTCCCCAAAAATTAGCTAACTGTAATGGCAAGAACACTGCATAACTGGGAGTGTGTTCCCACGCTGCCAAACACTGACAATTGTGGCATTTTGCGTCTGTAGGTTCATGGGTGTTATCTCTGCCTTCCTCGTAGAGGGCGGTTCATCTGGCTGACAATAGTGAGATGGCTTGTGGGTGCACTTGAGAGGTAATACCTGAGCTGTTCGTTTGGATGCTGCAACTCATTCCCAAAGAGCCTGGCTGTTGTAAGATATGGAGAAATGTAAGGGGGTGCTGCAACCTGGAGGAGAGGAAGAAGACTTGGGAGGTGTTAAAGCTGAGGGACAGGAGGTTTCAGTTCTGCTCTGATCTTGGTGACACAAATTTGTCCAGTCCCAGATTATGAGGTGTCAGTCTCTCTCACTTGACTCCCACAGTGCGTGAAGTACAAGAGAGGTTGTCTGCATGGACAGAGGACACACGGATGCCTGAAAGCTTGCCCCATGAATCACACTGCCCTTTGTCTGTTCCAGCATTCAGGCAGGTCTTGTACAGGCAGGATGGCTATGCCTGTGTCAATCGTTACTGAATGGCATCGGTGGTGTGTTGCACTTTCTTCTGTGGCTACAGTGCAGGGACCAGCACTGCAGCTGGCCCGGCAAGAAGCCCTGGCAGAGGCCCTTCAGAAGGAGAGTTTTCCAAGAGCTGACTGACTGAGCTGACGTCTGTCCTGGCAGCCCTCTGTAGCTGTCCTCCCCTGGTAGCATAGGGGAGAGGTGGGAAGAATGATGGGGAGGTATTGACTCTGCTGTCGGGGAGTGCAATTCCTCTTGCTGGGGAATGCAATTTCCCAGTTCTTTCTGTACTCATCAGGCACAGATTACTTCTGCCTTCAGCTTTAATGAAGAAATGAGAGGCACCGGTAGCAAACCCCATCTAAAATCAACACCTTGCAGGTACAGGCAAAACCAGGTGTATTGCTATGCTAGTATTTAACTAAGCAAGGTCCTTTCAGAATGAATGCAGTGTGACTGAGCAGCAAGTTCACCATTTAAAGTGAAGATCAACCCTTCTCAGGAGTGAGGTAGATCATTAACCATTTTGTTGCATGAGACAGCATCACTTTTCTAAAAAAAGGTGTCAGGTTGTTCTGCCAAATGAGCAATTCCGTTGGCTTAACTCTCCTGAACGCTTTCTAATTTGGTTTTAATGAAGATATAATTAAGAGGTAATGTCAGTAGAGTAGAACATTGTCACAGGATAATGGTCTCCTGCTGCTGCATAAATGGAAAATGCAGTAAATACAGAAGGAGAGCTGGAATGTTTACTTTCAAAGCACAAGGCATCAATCCCTGGACACTCTTCTGTTTTGATACCTTTATTTCCATTTTGCCAGAAAGAATGAGGGGCAGCAGATTCAATCTGTTTTGGCCTGCTCCCACTTCACAGGAGTGGGAGGAAGGCTTTCAAGGTGGCTCTGCTGCAGTGGGAATGCGCTGCTGCTAATGGCAGCCCTTGAGTTAGACTTGCAATTGCTCACTTTAACTTGATTGTCCGATGGCATTCGTGCTGCCATAGCAAATGCGGCAATTGAGTGCCTCAGTCAGTCGGCCCTACAGAATAACTTAGCCATGATAGTACTGTTTATAAAAGTGAACCTCCTTTCAGAAACCAGCCTTTTCATTTTCTGACTGGCTGGAGCTTATGATATTAGTCTTTTCTGGTGAGTAACATCTGTCTTCCAGCATTGCAATAGCAGAAATAAGGAATTTATGTTCCAGCACATATCATTCACCTCTATTGCAATTCAGGCTGCAAAATTATTTCTATTCTGAACTTCAGTTCCCATTTTTCATTCAAGTTTTGCAAAACTTCTTTGGGGAGAAATTATCTTTCCAGGCATTTAAGCCAAGTAATATCTTTAACCATTTTTTGCATTATGGATGCTGACAAGATATACTATCTCCTAAGACTGTTTATTCAAGCAGAAAACTGCATGAAATAACTGCAAATGAGACCTATGCTAAAATATGGATAAATCTGGGAAGATAAAACTTCCTGTGAAATTAGTACTTGCTGAAGAGCACTGCCTTTGTTGTCTGAAATATTTGGTGTTTTGAATTTGAAAACTAATGATGATTTAAAACATACAGAGCAAATCTTAAATTTTTCAGGATGCCTGAGGAAGAGTGCTCTTCATCAATCGCTTGCAAAGCATTTTATGCTGATCAGAATGAGGGCTAGCAGACACGGGTTCATTAAAAAAATCCAAGGGTCTCACATTTCCATGCTGAAGTAGAAGCAAATCCAGCCTTTAAAAAATGCTAACAGAAAATGAGACACAATTAGCACACCATACGTTAAACATATCTGAGCTGAGAGGGATTTGCCTTCAAGCCCAGAGTAGGCCTTGTACTTAAGCAGGTCCTAACTACGGCATTGCTTATGGTCATTTTGCTCCTGCACAGGGTGATGTTCACACCAATGAGGCTGAGACAGACTCCATGGGTTTGTGGCTGAGCAGTTGGCTGGAAGGTGGAAGCTGCATTTCCAAATCCCTCTTGATTAACACAGGTTTGAGCTGGGTCCTGTGATCTTCTGCAAGTGGACATGATGCTCCTTCATCCGACCCACTGATGTTGCAGAGGACAGATGTTTTTCACCTGCATCTCCTTGTGAATTACAACAGTCATCAGCTCCCTATTGCCTTGCATGGAGCACCAAGCAGTTGTTTTCCACTTATTCCTCTGCAGCTAAGGTAAAGCACTCTCTCTGATGAAATGGGACATCTCCCTCTGGACCACAGAAACTTCCCTGCCACACAGGAATTGTTATGACAGATACACTCCTAGGAAAGGCTTGTTTTGTCATATCACCATTGTACAGTCAGAAGTAATTATTTTACCAACCAGCCAACCCTCAAGTCAGCATCTTAGCATCATCACCTCAGACAGGAAAGACAAGACATCATAATCTAATGTGAAACCAGTGGCAGAACTGGGCATAAGACGAGTGCTCAGCGTCTTGTGCTCTCAGAACACTGCCTTACCCTTGACTGTAGAGAAATTGCGGTATTAAAAGCAGTGTTTTCAGATATAATGCTGTGAAACTGGAAGGCTACATGAATGTGAGTGTCATGAGGCTGCATTTACATCAGGGTCACCTGATCAGAATTTGACTTACGGTGAATCGTGCAGTTTTGTATCTCTGCAGACTGTGCCCCTTGCAGTCCCTGTCACTTAGCTGTTGATACCAACAAAGCAAGCTGGAAAAAATCATGTTCAGGAGCTGTGTTTGTGTAAAGTTATGCTCACACAGCCAAAGCAAATGTCGGAAAGCAAAAGGGATCTAGACTAACAGGATCGCTTCATCCTGAACTGGCTCCTGCTGAGACACAGGAGAGCGCCGGCTCCCCCAAACTGAGACACTCCTCCATCGGCTCCATTTGAAAGCTCCTGGGGACAGCAGGAGGCTCCTGTCTAGCTGGAAGCTGCCAGGAGACCACCTCTTTGCTTCCAAGACAATACTCCATACAACTTACCTCCAGTGTCAGGAGCTGAAGGAAATACTACAGGATTTTCCTCTGCTTCCTGGGGTGAGACCATCATGCTTCTGTGTGCTCTTTATACCCCTGGGTGAGGAAGCCACCCTCTTTCCCAATACATGGCCTCTGACAGAGTCCTAGAGGTCACAAGGGGCCAGTGCTTCTCCCTTTGATGAGGATGTGTGCATTTTTGCCCAGCTGAGGGGCAGGAGGAGGATGGTGGATCCAGAGGGATAAATCTCTGCCCAACGGATGGTATGAGTAGCAGGAGGGAGTCAGTCACTGTAATGCAAGGGACACCTGAGGCTTCACTCCCACTTTTTTCAGGCCCTTGTAGAGAGGTGGCCATGGCATACTAGGGGCAAGTGGGGGGCAGCTGTGATGCTGTGGGGACACCGAGAGATCCAGTAGCTCAGAGAGGTGTGGAAATGGCCAGAGAGACTGCCTGGGCCATCCTCAGCCATCCAGGCAAACCGTGAGGCTGCAGCAGGATTGGAAGCATCCCTGCTGCACTGGGTTTAGAATGAGCAGCAAGGGGCGAGCTCCCCTGCCTGGTCCCTAAACCATGATGCTCTCTGCTTCGATAAACCACCAATGGGCTGTCACCCAAACAGATTTACAGGGTTTTCTGATGGAAGGCAATGCTGGGGAGGGAAGAGCAAGGAGCAACATATTTTCCTTTAAATGAACAGGAAACTCTCAAGACTTCCTGTCACCCTGTGGAGCATTTCACTTTTCAGTGAACAGCACTATAAATTTCACCTGTTGGTAGAAGGAAAGATGTTTTACGGTTGTCCAGACTAAGCTATGATTGACTTAAAGTCTAACAAATCATTTCTTTGCTCTCCTTCCACCAGCTTTTTAACCATACTATGTACAGCGCCTGTATTCCCTTTAAAGATAATCAGGGTGGGAGGAAACAACTGTCACAAGCACCTAATGAATGAATTTTGAGCCATGCTATAATTTCTCTCTGCTTGGCTATAAAGACGTGAAGAAAACAAGCAGAGTAGAATTCATCTGCCTAGAAGGCTGAGCTGTGCTCCTGAGTATCATGCCAGTGCCGTCAGGAGACAAACTGCTCCATGGGAAGTTGAAGCAGCTGCTTCCTCAGTAAAGGTGTGAGGTGATGGAAGAAGGGAAGAGGAGTCAATGGGAGCCTCGCCATGAAGGGCTTTTTGATGAAAGGTGCTACACAACACCGCATGTTGTGGTGTAGGGGTCATGGTGGAGTATTTCCAGTGAGAGATGGTGTATTTGTAACAAATTAATATGCATGCTGTTTTCTCTGTTGAAATATTGTTGTTGTCCTTTATTACATTAAAGAGGAACATCTTTATCTCATGGTGATTTGGGTGGGACGTGACATTGCCTCATGTGAAAGGGGCCTGTAATATCAAGGAGACAACCGTGAAATAACACATTACACACTGAATTGAACAGCAGGCTCATTTACATTCCTTTAATTCGGAAATACGAACATTCAGAAACCCTCTTCTCTACTTGCATTCCCTTATTTGGGAAACATGTAAATTACATTTATGATAATTTAGTATTTAACTGGTACAAGCATCGCAAATTCCAGAAGCAAACGTTTCGAAATAGGCAGGAGTTGTGCCAGCTTCCTTTGAAAATGTGTGTGGTAAAAGCCACCGCTGCAGATTACTCCAAATGCTGCGTTTTCAGCTTCTGGATCTGCACTAGCGAGCACTTGTAAAGCAGATGGGACAGCTGGGGTGAGGCTTGTAGGGCTGGACCTTTTGTCCCAATCACAGTGCAGGCTTATGGCATGTGGCAGATGGATTTAATTAATAAACTGGGAGTATCACTTCTTCTGTTGCGTGTGGAGTCATTTTTTGCAGCTGATGAGATTCCAGAACCCCAGATGAAAATGACAGCAAAGGACCTTTTAAATCAGCCGTGCTTGAACAATGCTGGTAGGCCTCTTCTACAGTAATCCCACTGCTACATTTTCCAGTCTTGCCTTGGAAAACTTCTACTGATAGTGACTCGTGTTCAGTTGCTCATCAGACAGCTTGCTCTATTGCCTGTATAATAGCCCTTATTATTAGGACATTTGTCTTGTATCTAAACGGGATTGTCGCACTGTTAGTTCGAGACCCTTTTACCATCTCTGCTGCAGGGAAGGTCCTTCATAACAGCACACAAATAATAGCACTTGTTCCAGCACTAGCTGGGAATCCCTCCTGCCCTGTGAATTGTTTTCCATCATACCCATCATCTGCAGTTCCCTTCACTATTCCTGCTGCTTCTCCTTAAGTCCTTGGCCACTTTTCAGCGTCCTTTAGAAAATGAGGCTTAAAAACACATGTGGTCCTCTGGCTCTAGCCTTAGCCGGACTGCCTAATGCTGCACCTATCACTCCCGGTTTGTCACAACAGATCCCTCTTTACTCGGTACACCCTGAGACAGTGATTGCTCTCCTTGCAATATGAGCTCTTACACTCTTCATTACCCACTATAACCCCAAGGTCTTTTCCTATATTAATATTTAGAAAATATCTGTGTTGATTGTTGTTATTTCTCTCCAGGTCCATTACTGTCACATTCATTAATATTAAATACATTTTATTTTGCTGACAACTTCTCATGACTCAGAACCTGCCAGATAATTCTGCAATGGGAATTTATTAGCCCTCTTCACCTATTCATTTTGTATTTTATTGCTTTCAGTGCTAGCAAGGTGAGACACAGTGTTGCCTCATGTATAGATCAAATGCCCCGAGTATAGAGGGGAATAAAAATATTTGAATGAATAATTGAAAGATGAAAGTAAGATTTTTAGAAAAGCAAGAAAAAAAAATCTTTTCTCATGAACTATATAAAACTTGTATTTAACATTTTCCCCCCTTGCCCAAACTTGAATAAGAAATAAAGAAAGTGAAGAAACAAAACCTAATACCTTCTCTAACAAAAAGTTGGAAATCTTTGTCAAACCTAAACTTTTATATGAGCTCTTTCATCTGAGCCTTTGGGAGCAAAGGTGTTCTGAGTAATCCAGACAAAGGCTGTAGGAAGGCAATACCTGCCTTTTTTCCACCTGTTTCACAGAAGGAACAGTACAGAAATCATTGTTCTGAATAACTTCTCGAATAACTTCTCCTTTCAGGAGAAGTCTGAAATACTTGCCTGAATCAGGAGCCATAGATCGATGGGCTTCCATGTGTCCTTGCTGTGTGGAGCAGGGACTGAAGCAAGTACGTGTTGCAGAGCCTCAGTCAACTACAGTCCCTTGAGCAAAATTATATTAAAAAACCCACAAATCCCAAGCCAACGATAACAAAAAATCCCAAACCTCCAAAATATGTGTGAAAGCTAGAAATATTAGTGTACTAATTTCTTGACATTCTCAATAGTCTTTGATGTATCTGCAAGTAATTTCCTACAGAAACTCGCACAGATCAAAGAGAAGGGACAAGTTCAGGGGAATCCCTTCTAATGTAAGAAAGGCACAAATGAATAGAGGTCTAGTTAAATGAAAAAAGACCTCATTGCTCAATGGGCTGGGCTCAAAGGAGCAAATGAGGATCTCTCACCCATTCCTCAGCCATACTTACTTCACAAATCATCTATCATGCCCTGTGCTCTGAAGCCCTGTCAAAACAAGTACCTGCTACCATAGGAAGGTGCAAGAAGCTGTGGACATATGTTGTCCAACAGATGCTGCTGGTGCTTCTGAAATGGCATCAGGCTATGTCTGCTCTTTGGCACTAAAATAATGCAGACTCTTTCAATGGAGATCCAAAGATAACACCATTTGACATTCCCTGTGGATGGCTGACTCCCAGATGCCATTACCAGCTTGTGGCAAACATTTTGAAGTTTTGTTTATCTTCTTAGGAAGTTTGCCTTCTACTTGCGTTGCTCATTCCCAAAGGGTTTGAGGAACACTGGTTTAGATTTTCCCTGAAGCAAAGATGGGTTCAGGAGGGGAGCCCAAACAGGACTCCGTGATTACGTGAGATTTGCTCTGACAGATTCACTTTCAGTAATTGCATCTGCACACCTGATTTAGGGCTTCTCAGCAGACAGTAGTAGAAGCTGATTTCTTTGAAAGTAAGTACCCAACAGCGAGGACTGTAACAAATGTACAGACGGGACCAGTAATTCACTTAACTGTGTCCCAAAACCCCTCTTTTCTATACATTTCTCCTCAATATTCTCCTGGGCAATCACTAGCCCTGCTAAATTTGTGGTTCTCATTTAATTCCCTGACATGTTCTTATTTTTTAAAGCTTTATTTTCAGCTATTGAAGTACAAGAAATTGCTTTTGGCCTCAAGCCTTGGTTTCCAAAGAGGCAAAAAGAGACTCCACTCCGGGTAACTTAAAGGGAATAGTTTCCATTTTGGTGTGAACAGCTCTGAGGGTGTTTCTGAGCCCATCTATGCTTTTTTGTACTGGTCTGTGCTCCCAGAGGATGCACATCTTTTCCTGCTCTGCCAGTGGAGGGCACAGCACTCAGACTAAGCCCTCATGGTAAAGAGGAACTGTCTTTGAGATGAAAGGCTTGAGTTTAGGCACAGTCAGGAAATCCCTCTACCCTAGGGCTTCTTAATTTATCTCTTTCTGCAAAACCACTACCAAGCAAACAGTCAGTGGGGATAAACTGTAAGAAAGGAGCCGAGACCAGCTCTCCTGGTCCAGAGATGGGGAAGGCACATGGGACCTGTGCCAAGACCAAGCATCTCAGGACAGCCTGTGGTGGGAGGAGAGGCATCTCTTAGCTGTGGCAGGTCAGACTGCGATGGGGGTGCATGGGCAACAGGTGGAACCCCACTGAGGGGTGGCCCCATACCACAACCCCTTGTCATTATGGTTTGCAAGCTATTATCTAGCTGTTGGTTACATGGGGCTTCTCCCCAGGTTTGGAAACTTCTTCCCAATTTGTCTTTGCTTCTTACAACAGGCAAGGTCAGGGGGATCATGAAGCACGTGGTCAGAGCTGGGGACAGCCATGCCAGGAGTCACTCAGCAAGCACCAGTACATCCTCCTTGGACACAGTCCTGTGGTCATACCACCCGTGGCATCACTTGGGTTAAAAGGTACGTGCTGCAGATGGCACTTCTCAGCTGGGGGATATAGATGCATGTGTAGATGCCATGCAGACATAGTCATTCCTCTCATGGCATTACATCAGAAACCTTACTGAAATCATTACAAATTATGTCTGCTGTATAATCTTTTTTTCCTTTACCTAGTCTATAATTACAGCACCTCCAAAAAAAAGTGTATTGGATTTTTCTGTCATGATCTATGTTTAGGGCTTGGCAGGATTCAATTTTAATTTCAGCTTCAATGATAACATTTTATTACGTGTGTTCTGTATTTATAGTTACACACTGCTTATTTATACTGATGTAAATATTTTTCAACTTGCATTCAGGAAAGTGCTGCTATCATTTGTTGAAAGAAAAGCAGGCTCTCTCTTTTGAGTAGCTGGTGTGACAGCTACAGCTGGTGTGATGGGGTCTACAAATTCATCTACCATCACAAAATTCAGCCCGTAATCTAGACAGAAAACAAATGACAAATACATTACAAAACCCTTCCTGACAGAGCCTGTCCATGCTTTGTTTTCTTGGGATACTTCACAACGTGGCAACATGAATCACAAGCAACATTTGAGTTTGGACAAGGTAGAAAATGCTCTTTTTTTGTTGGAGGGGGGAGCAATATGTTGCGCTATTAAAAACAGAGTTGAGCTGAGAAAAAAAATACTGTTTTAAGTATTTTGTGCATTTAAATAGCCCAAGAAGATAGCCCATATGGAATATGAGCAAGTGTTAACAGAAAGTTCATTAATCAAGTAAAATGCCTACTGGAAATAAAACCCACAACAGTTTAGAGGAAACAGACAAAAAGTTATCCCATGATTAGATAAGTAAGTGGATGTCAGCACCGGAGCATTATTTCAGAGACAAAACATCGTGAGACTGTGGACAGCCACGGATCAGGCATTTCATCACCCAACTTTCCAGCACCCCAGAACTCCAGTACCAATCAGCTAACATCCAATCAGTGGAAAAAAGTTCCCTAAATTGAGGCTGCTTGCTGGAGACAGAGTGCCTGCCTGGTTTCTCCAGGAGAATTAACCCCCAAAACTGCAGTGTGATCCGTGTGGGCACCGAGACCAGGTTTCCACTGACTCCAGTCAAGCTGAGGGATTTACCTGCACAGGAAAGTGGTGGGGTGGTGGGCATGTCTTCGCCACTCCCCACCCACAATGGCCACCTCCCTCCCAAGGTAGGGAGCTCCTTCCTCACCTTCTGTCTACGGCTGTCCAAAGCGGTGTCGATGGGAACTCTAGTTGTTGCTCAGTCCTGAAAGCCAAGAAATAGGATGTTGAAATTTTCATTCACAAAGGGAAAGGTTTAATTTTAAAAGAATGTGTAATAACACAAAAATAATCGGTCGCTACATTGTTGGAAACATGGGAGTTATTGGTTCATGGCTGCAGAGCGGGGAACGGGAGTTGACTGCTCCCATCTTGATGCTGATATTTTTTGCTAAACTATTTGGCAGAGCAAACCAAAAAAGCCAAGGCTATAACTGCTCTCTGTTGCCACTCTAAAATCCCAAGTGCTTTGAGAAAATTGCCACAAAGCATTTTATCCAAAGTATTTGTGGAACAGGCTTCAAGAATTATTGATAGTAAGAAAATAACAGATATTAATGAGCATTTTCCCCATCATAGTAATGGTGTACCTTCAGAGAATTTACAAGTCCTAATGTGCACTAAATTTGAAAAGTATAATTTTAATTCCATCCTGTAGAGTGTTTAAATCTTAAAGAAAATTAACGACTAAATAGAAGATTTAAAGTACAAATGTCAGAGCTGAAACGTCCTTTACCTCCTCACACAAAGCCAAAAATGTCCATTGCCAGGAGCCGTTTTCAAATTCAGATGAAGGAAAAAAAGAACAATAATCCTAAATATATTATTAAAACCTCTGCGTAGTAAATAGGACATTAGATCAGCTTAGGGTCCTTGATTCATGGTGGAGATGCAGCCATGCACCAACACAAGAGAGTAGAGTGCTCCAGGACTTGCCTAACAAGATGTTACAGTTTCCCATGTGCGATGAACAGCTCTATATCAAGTCAGAGGAGAAAGCAATCCTCCAAACCCTCCTCACTTTACACGTTTGGCAGGGATGCCTTTTTCATCAAGTTCAGTTCTTGGATAGGTCCAAATGAATAGGAGTATTTGGTCTGCCCAAATTGGTGCATCTCACAGAGGGAAGGAGGCAGAAGGTGTGGGCTGGAGGATGCAGACAGGGTGCATCAGTTTGAGGAGATGGTTCTCCCTGTAACAGCTGCTCTTTTAGCGTTATGTGCATGGGTGGGTACAGATGTGTGTGAAGGTCTGGGGAAACAAACCATGGTTTCTGAATAAGCTCAATCTCTCAACATGTACTCTGCAGTGTCTTGACATCAGCTCACCTTTGATGACGCAACATTGGCAGCAATCCTCCGGAAAGCATCTGGCTGCTTTGGCAGGTAAATGAGTAGCAGCTGGGAAAAAAAATGGAGTTCACATGGGGACAGAGGCATTGAAGGGCTTTCTGAGCTATTGATTTTTGCATGTGCTCAAGGGAGCACTATGGGGAAACAGATTTTGTGTCAGCTCAGGTTACCCAGAAATTTCTATAATTTGCTATCCAGCCCAGTTGCTATATTAATTGAAACTGGTTAACACAGCACAAATGACCTCTGAAGAAAATTATTAAATGTTGGAGAAAAACCTGCTTCAAATCCTTGCTAAAGGGATTTGTATCTTAAGTTGCTACACAAAACGTTTTGTGTGATTACTGAGATGTATAATAGGAGAAAACCAGCAGTGATTGTCAGCTGGGACTGTCAGCAATTGCCTGGCTATGCGGACGAGCTACACGGCCCTTTCTAAGCTGAGTGTGATGTGCCAGCTGGGTGCTGGGGTTGCCCTGGTCTAGTTTTCCTCCTCTGCCCCCTGCATGGCCAGACCTCAGGTGCTCTTCAGCCATGGGGTGGACAGAGGACACAACAGCCAGCTCCTCTCTCCCACAGGTTTTTTGCTCGTGTCCGACCCTCTCCTGCTTGTACATGCCTTGCAATTATTTTAATTTTGCAAGAATACCCATGATATTAAGATGTGTTCCCAAGCCCCTGTATTCCTCAGATTCCTTCGTAAGCATACAGGTCACACGTGCTTTAGGGCTGTACCTGCTTCTGCACATGGTCCTGTGCTCACTCCCTTGCTGATGTCTGTGAGTCAAAGGTCCTCCCAAAATACTCCATACTAAGGTGAAGGGTGAAAGTTGGCGGTTAACAGCCCTTTTCACACAACCCTTCAAGAAACATCTGCACTCAGGGCCAATTCAAAGCACAGCTCTGCTTTTCCATCTGTAGCTCTTCCTGCTGCTCACTCAGCTCTAATCATTAAGACCTGATCGCTTCAGGAAAGATGAATGCATTGATGGGGGTTTTTGTGTCCTGTTGTTCATTTATCATTGTTCCTGTCACACAATAACTGTAATTATTACTTTTCTGGACCTTTGGCTGATTGTCTTAGCAGAAGAGAAAAAAAACCAGCAGAAAAGGGAGGATGCAAAATGACACATCTTGGAAATAAAAATAACCTTTTGCCTCTTACTATGGGAATTGTTCCCTTCAGGTCAGAGCCCATATGCACGCACACGTGCACACATTGCTTCCTCTAGTCTTCAATGCCTAGGGTAGTTTGTCTAGTTTTAAATTGGCCTAAGTAGATGAAGGATGGCAGAAGGTTATTTTTAATCTGTTAATATGTTATGGGAGACTGTTGCGGCAATGAAGCATAGAAGGTGGGGGAAGGCAGAGGGAAAACGTAAAATAATTTTGTTGGAACTGAAAGAGCACATCACATGAGAATTTCAAAGCTCCTGGTACCAGATTGTTACAGCAGCAAAAAAAAAAGAGCTTTTTTCCCCCCCTCTTTTCTTATTCCCTGAGAGGACATGTCCCTATGTAGAACACGTGAGTCTTGGCTTAACTGAGTCTGTGGTAAAGGGATAAGGAAGAGCCTCATTACTGGACTTTTCCAGAAAGCTCCTGGCTGGTTACATAGCTCAGCATAACAAGGAGTGTCACCGCTAATACACTGAAGAGTTATGGATTTTGCACCACACTGTAAGCCTGCCTGACCCTGGGAGATGATGTGACCTGACCAGATGGGCAATCAGAGGATATTCTATTCCCTGGGCAGCTGTCAGGTCCCTGCTATTTCCACTCCTTCCCCTTCAAAATATCAATTTATTCCTGTTTCTCATGCTTACTCCATCTTTTTTTCTTCACTTTATGTAAGAGCGTCCTTAACAATTCAAGACAGGTCCAGCTGTGGTTAATTTGTCATGGACAAAATAATATCAAACAGAGCAGTGCTGGGGAAACAAACAGCCCAGTGCAAAGCCTGCCCCTAATCGACTGATGAAGGAAAATTAGGGCTGCCTTAAGAAACAATTTCCATAGCAATGGGAACAGAGAGGAAGCTGTGCCGTGAATTGTGGGTGACCCATCGCAGCTCTTTGGCCACTGAACTGCAGGGTACATCAGTGCTGGCAGCGAAATGCCAGCCAGTGTGCTCAAGGCTCTCACCAACAGCTGCTGGTGGATGCATCGGGTTTAGCACTCTCCCACCAAGAGACTCCCAGGGCAGGGCAGGGAATGGCTGTGTCCATGGTCAAGCTCATCTAGGGGGCTGTGAGCTCGGTGCTGTACTGTGGGACGGAGATAAGCCTCCTCCCCGCTTTGCCCCCTCACTCCTCCCAGAAGAAACAGATGTCGTGTTGTTTAGTCTTTTCTCTTCCCTTTGCTTTTCTTCTAGGTAAGAAACAAGACGTAGTGGGTCTTGCTGAGCCAATTTTCCCCATAGCAGCCCTCATGGTGCAGTGTTTTGTGCTGGGAGCTAGAAGGGTGTTGATAACACCCCCGTGTTGTGTCTACTGCTGAGCAGTGCTCACACAGCACCAGGGATCTTCCCAACATTCCCCCCAGTGGGATAGGGTGGGCAAGATCTTGGGAGGGGACGCAACCAGCACAGCTGACCCAAACTGACCAAAGGGCTATTCCAGACCATATGACGTCAGCTCAGCTATAAAGCTGGGGAGAAGGAGGAGGAGTGGGGGCTGTTCCATTGGCCTCCACAGCAACCACTACATGTCTTGGAGCCCTGCTTCCCAAGGAGCAGCCAGACATCGCCTACTGATGGGAAGTAGAGAATAAAACTTTGTTTTCCTTTGCTTCTGTGCTTTTCTTGGCTTTTGCTTCTATTATTATTAAACTGCTTTTCATTTTTTCTTTTTATTTTCCTCCCCTTTCTTTTTGCTCTGCTGAGGAGGGAGAGGGGAAAAAGTCGGGGTGATAGCGCGGCTTGGTGGGCACCTGGTGCTCAGCCAAGGTTAACCCAGCACACAAGATTATGTCTCAGCCTAAGTATTGATTGCTATCACTTCAAATGGACTGACTTTCTTTTATTTTCTCTACAACAAATCATCCAAGAGACTTCCAAGCAAGAGTTTTCCCCTTCAGAAAAAAACTCTGCAGGTGCTGCAGGTAATAGGGGCATGCTGGCAATTATTAAGGTCATGCTATTCATTTTTGATGGCTAAGGTTGCTTGCTTAAAAAGTGATTAATGATACGGAGTAGATCTAAAATTATATTTGCTTTCTTGGAGATATCTTAAGGAAGGCTTGCTTTCCGGGAATGAAGACCACTGCAGGATCTCAGGGGGGAACCACAGTCTCCCATGTCACCAGCTGCTTTTGAAAACCTTGGTTATCCATATGTGTGTATAGCAAATTTGTGTGTGTCATTTTTTTGCCAGGCAGGACACAAAAAAGCAAACTCAAGTTCCTGGCAGCTAAATAATGACAAAATGTTACTCTTAATTTGGTATAGTAAAAATTAACAGTTTACAAATTATAAGAGGCCTTAGAGAAAAAACAGCTCAAAGACCAAAACGCCCTAATTCTGGAGTTGAAGCTTGAAAAGACAGATGAATCCATTTTCATAGCTGTCCATTGGGCACACCTTACCAAAGTTGTACCTTTACCGACACTTAATTCCCACTCTGTTGTGGCTCGGTGCTGATGGGAATTCATTACCTAGACAAGAGGAGCCATCCTTCACAGCACATGGTGCTGTTGCTGCCTTCACTTCTGTTCTTTAAACCCATACCCTTTTCAAAGCCAGAACATACGTTACTGCTTTTGGCAACATTATGATTGCTAGCTATGACCAAGACTGCATCAGAAGAAAAGAAGGGCAAGGTTTATGTGATTTCCTCCACTCTGCCTTTGTCTGTCTCACCTTTTTCAACAGCCATTCCTGAAATAAGTGGAAAGACAGGTCACAAACAGCCACTCTCATAATGAGTGGTCTCTTTGGTATTGCCATCAGTACCAGCAATCTGGAGAACATATAGAAGAAACTGCCCGAAAGTAACAGTTTGAAGACAGAGAGAAATACAGTCATGACATGTAATGTACCAACTGGCATGAAGATGGATTTGTCTCAAAGCAACATAACATATTTTTATCTGCCTGAATTTATGGAAATAAATTTTACAGCAGTGCTTTTCAGGGAAAACAGAAGTTAGCAGGCTCCAAGGAGCTGTTTCAGGAATTTGGAAAAAGTTAGAGTCAATGTATCAGAGACACAAGTTAACAGACAACAACAAACTGGCGTGAAAAG
>JAVSBS010012925.1:0-37084 GCA_033124195.1 Coracias cyanogaster | reverse complement strand
TACCCTTTTCTAGCTTAAAACCTTTCCCCCTTGTCCTGTTGCTACAGACCCTCGAGAACAGATGTCCTCCTGCCTTCCTATAGGCCCCTTTCAGGTATGGGAAGGTCACTGTAAGGTCCCCCTGGAGCCTTCTCTTCTCCATGCTGAACAACCCCAACTCTCTCAGCCTGTCTTCATAGGATAGGTCTTCCAGCCCTCGGATCATTTTCGTGGCTCTCCTCTGGACACGCTCCAACAGGTCCATGTCCTTCTTGTGTTGGGTGCTCCAGAGCTGGACACAGTGCTCCAGGTGAGGTCTCACCAGGGCAGAGTAGAGGGGCAGAATCACCTCTCTCCATCTGCTGGCCACACTTCTTTTGATGCAGCCCAGGATGCAATTGGCCTTCTGGGCTGCAATTGTGTGTTGTTGGCTCACGTCCAGCTTTTCATCCACTAGTACCTCCAAGTCTTTTTCCACAGAGCTGCTCTCTAGCATGTCCTCTCCCAGCCTATACCGGCAACACTGGTTGCCCCAGTCCAGGTGAAGAACCCTGCACTTGGCCTTGTGGAACTTCATGAGGTTCACCTGGGCCCACCTTTCCAGCTTTCAGTAATTTTAAATTTGATTAAGTTCAATAAACCCCTTATACAGGCTAAATATTATTGAACCATATAGAAGATCTTATAAATAAACCAAAATTTAATACTAGCAGGGCAAAGGAGAGAAGAGGAGAAAGGATAAGGATCATCATGGTAAGGCACTGGAATAGACTGCCCAGTGAGGTGGTGGAGTCACCATCCCTGGAGGTGTTTAAAAAGAAGTGGATGTAGCACTTGAGGCTACGGTCTAGTGGTAAGGGATATGTTGGGATGAAGGTTGGACTTGATGATCCTGGAGGTGCTTTCCAACCATAATGGTTCTACGATTCTATGACCATACAATGACACAGTGAAGAGCTCTCAACATTGTGACGGCATCTAAAAGCTTTTGTTAAGAATTCATGCGAGCACTCACTGTGAATAAACACATGCTCACCGAATTATATTGCCCTTGCTGAAAGAACCAACACCAGACAATCTTTTAAGCAACAGCAGACAACTGTAAATAACTTTAAACTGGGAGCACCACATAAAAGAAGACACAGCTCTGACTCAAGCACAAGTGACTTCACGACTGAATACACAGTGCTGGATAAAATACTGCATCACTGGCATTAATGGAATAAGCTAAAGCATTTTGGGCACCCTAAGAAACCTAAATAAGGCTACATTAAGTACATTCTGGCATAACTTTTTAAAGTACATAAAGACCTTCCATGGATAACCTTCGAACTGTGCAGATACATATGCCTAAACTGCCAAGCAAGAAGCCCTACAGCTGCCTCAATCTAGTTGTTCACTCAAAAATATCATTTTGCATCTAGAACCTAGGGAAGAAAAAAAAATCACCTGAAATTACCCAAGAAAATAATTATTAACACAACCATTCTGAAGCATTGATCAGGTTTGAAATTAATCAGTAACTATACCATACAGCTTCGTAATATACTTTTTATATACTCTATTCATCTTTCATGGCTGAAATAAAAGAAACATGCTTCATTTTTCTCTTCCTCTTTCTTGCCTAGTAGTTTTTAATCAAATAGAATTAAATGACATTTTATCCTCCTGGTCCCTATAAATACCGGAAAAGATTATTACATGAATTCCTCCTGCAGTGACTCACCGTTCCATTGTTAAGTTATGATGGCCCCTTCAGAGCTCCCCTCGGGAATTTCATAATCAGTTTGTGACTGTACATTTTAGAAACCATTTGGCTCTTTCATGACATACAGACAGCAACAAACAAAAACTTTATAGCCTTCATTTTACAACTAGCTCTAAGATAGTTACAGAGATACAAAGAGTTCATCTTCCTCATTTTTGTGTACAAGACTTTTCACTGACAAGCTACCTCCTAGTAAATACCTTTTAAGCACTTCATTTTACTCTGACTGAAGTAATCTGTAATTCTGCTTATGGTTATGTTCTGCATCTAACAGTTCACTCCACAATACCCAAGAGCCTTTGCAATTATTTTTCCTTTACTGTGCAACAAAATGAGATTGCAGAACTTAAACAAAATGGAAACTCAGACATGACATACAAATTAAAACTACTTGAGACTCGTTTTAAAAATATGTAAAACAAGTTTTCTCACTAGTCCCAGTAATTTCTAGCCTCTGCTTTCTTATTTTGAAGGCAAGAACATGATCATGTTCTTAAAAGTAATTTCATCTTTTAGATGTACAACTTTATTTCCCACTACTAACCCAAATTCTTTCAAGCCCTTCATGGATCTTTCACAAAATGTTTTTCAATTTCTCTTCCAACCCTGACGCAGTCCCAAAGAGGACTTTGGCAAATTGTCCAAAATCTCAGAGACTTCAGCAAATGGTACAACAGCGTTATCACCCGACCATTTTAAGCCCAAGTTAACTGATTTTTTTAAAAATGTAAAAAAAAAAATATCATGCTTCCTGGGCAAATGCCATTCCTTCCTCCAGCCCTCTGTTCCACACTTCCACCCAAGACTGAGCACGCACTCACAAAGGGACAACCGTAGAATTACTCCCCTGTGATGCTCCCTCATCATTTTGTTGGCATTTTTCCCTTCTCGCCTAAAGATACTTTTCTGTAAGTAGCAGTCATTCAAGTATAGCAGGATAATGTTCTGAGTAGCACATTTTACAGCACCCTTCAGAGCACATTTGTCGGAGTATCCTCCTCACCAATTAAACGCTCGTAAGAGCCACCAAACAGCAGGAGCGGATCGCTCAGCAGAGGTAACGAAGCCAGCTGCCATGTCAGTCACACAAGTGCAGGCCAGGCACGCAAAGGCAAACGGCTAACACAGATATTACTCTGTCTGACCTCTGTACAATGTAGAAGAAACGTAACTTTGTCATTTGCAATGTACGCATCAAAATTGGTTCACGTGTAGTTTTACGAGAAAAACGTTACTCAATAGTAAGCCTTAAGAAGGGAAAAGAATCCTACTTAGTCACTTCTTTTAGCCAATACGAAGGACATACTTCCTGATGTGCAAGAAAGCAAGCCAAGAAGTAGCACCAAAACGAGTGTCAAGCTTATAATACGAGAAGAATTAACTTGAAAAAATACACTTTGACAGTACCATACCAATATTATATACAAATGTAATATTTTAGCAGACATACATGCCTGATGGAGAACTTTCCACCCAAAACCGGGCTTCAAAAAATGAAAAACTAGGAGTGCAGAACTTTCCTGTTGGAGATGGAGAAAGCAAATAGATCCAGGATCCCTGCTGCCACAGCTGAGTGCAGCCCCAGGCCCAACAGTCCCTCACCCTCCACGTTCCATCTTCCAGAAGAAAAAAACCAGGCGGTTTAGTATTTTTTCAGGGCTTGCGTAACAGATTTGTTTTGAAAGTAAACGGCACTCTTCACTTCACAGGCTTGAAATAAAAATCAATCAATAAATAGAAAGCAGAATACTGGTTTATTTGAAAGAAACTTTGCAAAGAAAAAGGGAAGAACAACTATCCACCACCCAAACTATGCTGCCAAACTTTTCCGCTCATTACAAGTAGAGGCCTGGTATCTACTGCTTAAAAAAAAACAAAAGCAAAACAAAAAAATAAAGAAATACTTTCATGCAATTGAGACATCAAATGTCAAAATAATAATTTCTTGACATATTGTTATACTGGATATTCTAACAAAAGTAAGTTCACACAAATAAATGGTTATGTGATGAGAGCAATGACACATTTCTACAATCCACCATCTACTAGTGTTTTCCACGCCAATCATGACGAGGCCGCAGCACTTCGCTTTCATGACCTTTCTTAGAGGGATGACAAGCCAACATTTGTCACAATAATAGAGGGAAATCTTGTAAATGCAAAGAAGGTCAAGCTACTAGTATGCTTGTATTTGGAACTGAGATGTTTGTTAAGGCTAACAAGAAATATTTTATTTATTACTGCATTGCCAGGCACTGGTGGTAGGTATCTAAGTACTTACTCTTATTTTATTTGCATCTATTCCATTGCCTGGTGAAAAAAAAAAAAAAAAAAACAAAAAACAACAAACCACAACACAAATCATCCCAGGAACAGAAGAGTAATATCATAAACAAAATAATCAACACATTGCAAGATCTTTTCTGCTTCTTCATTCTCCTGATGTTTCTATGATGAGTCATGTTCTCTAAACTTGCCTGAATTTCCTTGTTATTCACAACAGAAATTGTTCATTGTCACTACACAACTTGTTTTCCACTCTGCTTTATTTTTCAAATATCAACTCTAAGTGCATTAAAGTATAAATGTATCTGACCTCTTGTTCAAACATCTTGAATTTGCCACAGCCTACCATTTTAATACACTGAACTGTTTCATATACACGTAAGAGAATAAACTGAGTTCAAAGGGGGGGCAGTGACAAAGAATTCTATAGGAATCTTTTTTAGCAGTGATTTTTTTTTTTCAATACTTCATCTGCTGTATGCTTTTCTTACCACATTTTTTACAATGAATCATTGCAAAGGTATGAATTAATATAAACATTTTACAAATAATTACTGGAGTAAATATTCCTTGAATAAAGCACATATTAAGGTCCACAATGGGAAAAGGCAGAGTCTCTTTTCAGTTCCTTAGTGTTTTCCTTCCCTTCTGCAAAGCTCAAAATCCACCAGCTCAAAATTGAACATTAATGCTCAGTGGTGGCCTTTGGTAATACCAACCTCACTGAGCCTATGGTTTCAACAAATACAGACAAAAATTCATCAGAAGTACAAATCTAAAACGTGATGCTGAGGAAGGAAAAACATCTGAACTTGAAAGTATTTTCTTCCAAGCTTCTCCAAGTAAGGGTTCTGTTAAGCCACAACACAAACCGGAATTCACTCATATGATGGAAAGGACTGTGAGCCACCAAAGGGACTTCAAATCCTATTTCAGCCAACAGGAATCCCAAGATCTGAAATTGGCTTCTGTTAAGAGATGGTGTCAAACAGTGCTTTAAATAGGCAACCTTCCTAAAACCGCAGCTCACTCCACATCCACTTCTACACAGAATCATAACAAACATTAAAAGATGGGAATGCAAGGGGAGTGAATGGGAACCCCTGGATGCGCATGTATCAGCTCTGACCCCCCCAGACTACCAATAATAATACAGCCAGTGCATACACAAACACACACATATATATACACACAAATTTCTAATGGCAGGAAAAACTACCGTTTGGAAAAGCCACAATATTTAATAAAACAACTTAAACTTATTAATCTTAGAATGGTTCTGATTAGCAGTGTCTTCCCAGCTAGTAGCAGTAACTGATAACAAATAAATATGGCTCATGCTATTCCAACTCATATTCTGAATTTCAATAGAAGACCAATTACAACTTCACTGCATGAGCAAGTATTTTTAATCCCAAAAATATATCTGTTCAACATGATGGAAGACAGGAGAAGGAAAACAGGCTCTGTTGCTTTAAAATCTGTAATACCTACCACAATTATGTTACAAACATTGCATTTGGACCTTTTTAAAAAGCTGTTCTGACATTGTTTGGGATACAGTAAAGAAGTACCAGCGCTTGTATGCTGCTGAGGTTTTTCTTCCATTCCACTGCTTTTTTACAAAATACTTAACAATATGAGGTTACTATGCACCTTACAAAACTAGGTATTTATCAGCATATTCAAGTCCCTTAAAGGTAACTTTGACAACGTGTTAACGGAAGGAAACTTCCCATGTTGCACCATGCAGCAATATACTACACAATTTCATGAAGAGAAAAAAAATTATTCTTTTCTAATACTCCTCCTACCGTAGGAGATACATAAAGATCAGAGGGCCTTTACAGCTTACCTTTCACATTGGTACATGCATACCAATAAAGAGTTCAAAAATGCTGTTCAGTAATTGCGTGTAATAAGTAGTAATGACAAAATTAGCTTTCTAAGTAAAGTATAATTATAGTAATCAATTCTGTACAAATTTACAATCACTGCCAAAACCTGAAGTTAAGACTGTGGCTTCCTGAACACTAAGCTGTGTACATACACGCACTCTACACCGTACAATGAAAATTAATTCAGGTAGCAGAAGCTGGATTATCATGTACCATGACGCTCTAAAAGTCAGTTTGGCCCAGCACCATAACGTGGCGATGAGTTCACTTAACTGGTTTACATGGAAGCATTTCAGAGACCAACATGATTTAAAGTATTCCCATGCTACCAGAACCACATACTTGTTACAGAATGTGATTTCTAATCAACAGAGAAGATAATTATTCCAAGATGACATTATGCTACAGTTCAGATGTTTTCATCAGAAAATGAATCAATTAAAAAAAAAACAAAAACCTTTTCTGAGCAGCAAAGAAATTTAGAAGAAAGCAAAATAATGTTGGTCTTGAGTTTATTTTTCAGGCCAGTTTCTAATCCAGTCTTCACTGACTGTTGAAATTGTTCACCAACAGGACAAACAGTTCATTTCTCCTACCCTCTTTCTCCATGTCACCTTCTAAGCACGCACAACTCAAGCCTGCTATCAAGAATTCCAAGCTGTTGATTTTGAGTCAGATTATGGCAGCACAGATTATCCCATACAGCTCACAAAAGATAACGTTAAAAAACTGTTTTGATGAGATGAATACAAGAATTGAAAAGGCAAGCTAACCATAATTTTGTATTCTTTTGTAAATTTTTTTATATTACAGAAAAAAATATTTCTCCTAAACACTTAACACATTCAACCTTCATTCTTACAGCACTTGCCTTTAATCCACAAGGTATTTTTGCAAATATTTTTTATGCTAAAGCAATCATTGTGTCAACTTCTTTCCCACATAAAGTGTGATCTTTCTCAAAGACATTTTAAGATTAGTTCTAACACAAGCCTACAAGATGTTATTTGAGGTATGTGCATAAAGCCTTTGTTCTGCAGCTGATCACTTTCAAAGCCACATGTCAACATCTGTTGGAATAGTTTGGACCTAATATAATGGAAAAGAAAGATGAAATTTAGGACTGTCTTTTCTTCACACATGTTCTCAACAACACAGCCCAGGAAATGATAATAACCAGCAGGAAGCTAAACTTCATTTTGTAATAATTTTAAGAGGCGCTATTAAGGTATAACTTTGTCAGAGACAAGAAGGAAGTAATTTCAAATCTCTCAACACTGCGTTTATATCAGGTATTATTTTGCACTTCAAGTTATTCTCACAATTATTTCTGAACAAATTCCAATGATTATTGTGTGCAGCAAATGAAAGAATATAGTTCAAAAGGAACTTTGCACTATTTCTCTCAGGTCACTGAGAATATACTTATGTAAGAATAAAATGAAAAGTGTTTCTTTACAAGCTTATTTAACTTCACATTTACAAACAAAAACCCCAAACCTATTAACTGCAGTGCCATTGCAAAGTCACACACGGGTAAAGTCACTTACACCAGCTCAGTTACACAGAACAATCCAAAATGTCGGTGTTGACTTTAGAACATCTTATTATGGTAACAAACAATCTATTTAAAAGAGACTAATGGAGGTAGGATCACTTTTCGTCTGAAAGACATATGGAGTCTTTTTCCTGTCAACTGAAGTTCATGGCTGGACTCAATTTACAACTCTGCTCAAACTAACATGCTTAAAAACCCCCAGGGTGTAGAAATCTCACAAATGTTCTCCTATCATTAGATAATAACTACGTAGCATTGTAAATATTGATAACAGTCCTTCTGCTAATTGTACCCACCGTATGACAATAACTTATGCAAATATATTCTCAGTTTGGTTTTGAGCATGCCAGAATAATAAAATAGAAGCCACTAAAAAACCCAATCAAAACCCGATGGCATTTGCCAGAAGAAAAAGATCTCCTTGAAAAATAATCTATTTTTGTTGTTCACCTTTGCCTGAAGTGTAAATACAGGATCATAAATAGTACACAGCTACCAATTCAACTACACCATGAATGAAAGTTGTTGCTAAAAGTAGCTTACCTCCAACTTAAAAAAAAAAAAATCTACTCATCCGAACTCTTTAAGTAGTTTCCTCTTGGTAGTGTTATTGCATATAATATTCCCTACTGATTAAGTAATGGATATTTCAAAAGAGTTACACATTTTCAAATATATTTTTCTTTTACAAGAGGCAGTCAAAAGGCTGTAATACAGGAATAATCTCCCATTTGTTTTTAACGTCATTCACGTAATACGCTTATTAACATTTTTCCAATAACCAATTCAGCAAGTTCTCTCCTCCTGAGCGACTCCTTAAATTCATTTTTTGTAACTCATATCTGAGCATATTAAAAATAGGTTTCTTAAACTCACCATCCAAAGGTGAATGTTTACTTATACATGCAGCAACCTAAAATAACACGGCTTTTGCGCTCTCTTAGGAAAGGTTAAGCCCAAACATCACAAAGCACTATGTCTTCTAGGAAGTATGTAACAGAAGTTCCATTTCGTAAGTAATGTTTAATAAAAAACATCCCCCAACCATAATATTCCATGTATTCCCTCCCCACCTAATTCACACCACTTGGGCATTGGATAAAACTGCAAACACGATGAACATTTAAACACTCTGAACAACGTTATCGCATCATTGAAGTTTTTACCACGGAAACCACCACCGTGTCTGTCCTGCCATCTTGGTCCTTTCATTTTTCATCCCCAGTTAGTGCAATCGTGCAGAACTGAAGTGCTTTGCGGTGGTTTTACGTTTTTAACATAATTGGGCAGAAGGAAATCAGTATGATTAACAGAATTAATTCTACTCTTTAGGACACTGAGGTCAGCTGACTCAAACGACACATATACTCAACAGCTATTGCTTTTCAGTTTTTTAAAAAGAAAAGTGTTTGTAAAACAAAATCAGGCTATTACTATTTCTTACTCCACAGGCTTAATACACAGCCTTGTCCTCCAACTCTCCTGCGTTATCTGTCTTTTGTCTCAAACACAGCAGGGCTTAACAACGGTGGGCTTGCGGCATACTCAGTAAAACGTGACACACTGCCAGCGTTCCTTTGGGTATTAGTGAACCCAGGCTACTTTACTACAGTTCTAGGATTAGTATTTCTTTTAAAAGGTCACACCTGCCAACTATTTACTTCCTCCTCAGGATATGAACAGTTCAGTCCAACGCTGGAAGGCGATGTAGTGCACAGAACTGCCAAAGTAGCTTGTAATTTAGATGCTTTTCTATTTGCAGATGGTTGGGTCGATGAGTAGAACAGATCACTAGAAGCAGAGTGTGATCATACGTGCAACAGATTCAGACCCTTATCACACCAATTCCTGTTCACCTGTCAAGTAGCATTTGTTTCTCTAATGCAGACATATCAAACACCATGCTGCTAATAGATCCTTTAGATACTGCAAGAAGGTAGGCTAAACGTTATAGAAAGGGATGTTCTACTTAGAAGGAGAGACCACCGCAGAGAATGCGCCATGGAGGGACTGGCTGCAGCACCAAAACATTGTGCATTTGGTACTAGCGTACCCAAAGAGCCTAATGGATTCTGGTATCTCTAGACTTTGGCTGATTCCCCGTATCTTGCACTGGACACTAACTATGTCCGGTAATATCGTGACTTATCATAAGATTTGCCACAGCATGATATTATATGATTTTTGCATGTCACATTTTTGTATTGTGTTGATCAACCAGACCTTGTTCCAGTCATTTGAAGATTTACCAGTACCCAGACAAATGACATAAATGGATATTTAAGTAGAGAGCAAAGTTCAAATATCACTAGAAATCATGTTCCAGGATTAGACCATCAACCTTTAGAAAGAGGCAACTGTGCTGGCTCAAATTCCTCTTTTCTATCACAGCGGTATTTGCAGTATGCCAACAACAGTATTTATTAGTAAAGTTTATCCTTACAATTCATGAATGGAGTTACTGCTAAACAGTGGTAAGTTTTTGTACACCTAAGCTTTTTGACTGACAGCCTAAAACCAATGAAAAAATGTTTTCTGCAAATCACTTGGTCCCAACATATTTCAGCATCTATTCTAGAAATTTTACATTATTTTTAGCAGAAAATCTCTGCCTGCAGAGGGAAAGGGTCAACTGCAAAGTGGCAAAGGAAGAAGAGCCACTGTTACTGAGAATGCAAGTTACATTAGTCATCTTTTCATGAAATTAATACAGTATTTTTAGAACACGGTAGATAGAATTCAGCCATGCATTCACAAAATAAACTGAACCAATTATTTGAAAGTAAAACTAAAAAATAAATATCTTGGTTATTTATAATCAAAGGTTTTAAAAAATACCTCGGTAATTTCACAGTATGTATTACATATTGTCAAAAATCCCTATGGAATTACTTATCAAGTGAGTGATTGTCTTACTGTGGCTAAACATAGCCACTCTAAAACAAGCTACAAACACAAAGTACATTTTTCAGTAATTAGAAATGCAGTGCTGCTAAACTTCATAGAGCAGAGAAGATTTAATGACCTCCAATACACCCTAACTGGAGATGCTCATATTCTCATCTAATATGCAGGTACAATACACTAATACATAATTAAAGAACAGGCAGTTACTGATTTATATTTATGTGAGATCAGCTTTACAAAAAGGAACATACTTCAGACTCACAGGCAATTAAAACCAGATTAATTTCCTACCACAAATATGAGTTCAAACTCCTAGTGAGAACAGCATGACTTATCACTTAATACTCTATTACATTAATACAGCAATCAAAACTTAATACAGACTAAGAAAAATCCTGTCATTCACCACTGGCAAAAATAATGAGCATAAAAACCTTGCACAACTAAACTGTTTTCACATAATTTGTTGATTACAGAAGGCTCTACTCTACCCCTTCAGAGCATATAGTCAAACGCCAGGAACTTCCCACCTCTTGTGGAAATTCTGCAGCTAGTTTCACAGTCTAAGAGTCTTAATCAGCAACACGCAATTACAGCAATAAAATGTTTAAAGCGTCAGTGTTGACATCAGTCACTGAAAAAGAACATATATCCACAATCTGTAATCTGAACAAGTGTCCCTTTACTTTTTAAGGCAAGACACACTCGCACATTCTCAATTGTGTTACTTGTGTTTTTTAATATACCATGCAATGCTGGCAATCACAGACACAACGGCATCACTAAGTTAAGCAAATTTGGGGGGGGTATAATTTTTTTTAGAAAACCACTTTCAGCTCTTAATTACAAAAAGAACAAACAAGTGCATTGAGATTTTACATCGGAGTTTTTTAACCGCCTGCATTTCAACATGACAGTAGAGATGCTATCATAAGGCAAAAGCTGGAAAGAGGCAGCGGACCAAACTTTGATTTCTGACAACAACCTGTTTACGAAGTAGATACTACCTGTGGCAGCATGTTACAAAACGAGAAGCTGATTTGGCTCACCTCTGTTAGTTTACTGGCTGAAACAAGAAGCATACTGTGACTACATTGAATTTAATTATACAGATTAGATACACAGTGGTTGAATCAACCACTTCTAACATGGCATTAGTTTAAAACGGCAAATAGGAGCAATGTTACTTAATATCGTACTGTTTGTGTAAAAAACTGTTTTAAAAATCCCTACAGATAGGCAGCCAATAAGACAGCTTTTATCACAAGAAGAAAAAATGTCAACAGAAAACTTTCTTGTTCCCTTTGTCTATTTTTTATTGCCTGCAAACCAAGTTTTTTTACTCATCTTTGCTCTAACAATGCTTGTATGCCATGATCATTTAGTAGAGGCCAAAGCAATTACCATTAGCAAAGCTTATTTGCTTTATGCACGGTACACACATGCAATAGCTCTTTTCAAACAAACTTATTATCTAACTTAAACAAGATCTAACAAATCAGTGTGACAGAGTAGGAAAGACCATACAGATAACAGTAACAATTCCATGTAATTACACAGATTAGTGTTCATCTCCCTTGGAGCAAAGCAATTAAACACATGTTTATCTTCAGATGCAGTTTCATTTACCTCCAAAAGACTATTCATGGGTTTAATGTTATGAACAAGTCTGGAGTGCTCCGACGTTTGGGAATCAACCTGCACAACCAGAAGGGTCTGTCAGTATCAGAGTTGTTAGCTTTATCCTGTGTCTCCATCCAAAAGTTAGTTGCACAAGAAGAAAAATTAAAAAGCCATTATAATTTTGAATCTTCTCTTCCACAACCACAACCAGAGCCACCAAAATCTCTTTTTGCATCTAGCTCTCAACACATTCAGTGCTGCTGAGCTCCTCCAGACACAACCGTACAACTGCTCTTTCTTACTGCCCGCTGTTGTATTCGCAGGCTTGCTCTGTCCTGTAATCATCACTTTGCTGGTACTGGGACACTCCAGGCACATGCTGGGATGTAAAATGATGTGAAGAGCATTTCCCCAAACTGTATCCATCTGCAGGTATTTCATCACACCCTTCCTCCTTTCACTCTTCCGAGGAAAACTGGTTTAACATTTAAAACTGATTGCATCAAACTTACCATCAGAAAACTAGTTTACAATTAACAGCTCCAGTTGGGAACTATTTAAAAGTAGTCTATTTCCTTTGCTCCACTTACCCTAAAGCAAGGATTCATAAGGCAAATAAAGTCATCACCAAAAACATGCTACTTAGCCCAAACCAGCTACATAGGTTCAGCGGGAATGAAAGGGTCAAATCCTTCTATGACTTAAAGGAAACCACAGTAGTAGCCCCGTTACTGTATTAGTCCCAATACAGCTCATGTATTATCACAGAATATTTGTGTACATTTCCCAAAAATCCACCTTAGCAACAATTATTCATATTCCCTCTCTATAGGGCATAGTGAGGTAATACCACTTTGGAAAAGCCTAAAATACAAGGAGAGGATGCCACAGGAAGGGACTCACTCTTTAATGGCGAATACCTTGCTTGGCCTCACTGAATTGTTCCTCACTCAAAAGCACCTTGTGTCCATTCCTGAGCTGAACACAATACCCTGGGAAAGATGGAGTCTGTTCCAACACCACACCCCGCACAGGTCTGCACAACACAAGCGGGACTGGACAGAGGCGGAAACTTCTAGAAATCTTAACTGTTAAGTGAGAGAGTTTTTCCCAACAGCAATCAAACGCCCAACTCAGCATTCAAGCTTTGAGTACAGCAAAAACCACTGAAGGTACAACATCAGTTACAGAAACAACTGGCTGGTTTTCGTAACTGGTTATTTTCTGCATTGTATATCAACTTCCAGTTTTCTTTACATGACACTTGCAGTGATTCACTCAGTATCGACTAACTCATGTCAGACATTTAATTGCTCAAATCAAATACAGCAGCAAAAATAAAACATTTACCTTACTGGTATGGTTTTTTCCAATTGTTCGGTTAGTGAAATATTATATAATTCTTTATGCTATTAAGTTCATTTTAAGATGAGAGGATTATTCTGTTTTGTAAACGTGCTATGTTTAGCCACACACCATCCTCATCCAGGCTCACGCACCCGATTATTCTGCCTATACAAACAAGATAAAAAGGAGAGCACTTAGAAGGTGTTGCTGGCCAATCTGAACTGCCTTCCATTTTCTTCCAAAGCGTAGAATCATTCAAGAATAGTACTATCTACTCTAAATACCATAGCTGTGTCATCACCCTAAGGATCACTCCATGTAAGAGTTAATTCCTTAATGCAGATCCTAGCCCCGTTAATTTCCTTTCTGTCCAAGTCTGACAAATCATTCACTATCTCGTACGTGTTATTCAGCAGCAAGTAATAAGATGATAACGCACCAGAGTTACAGGGGAGGGTGACAGCACAACTTCGAATTACCACTATCTCAGAAATGGTACCAAAATTCATGCAAAAGCAAATGGCAGAGTCAAGTACCATTGGTAAAAAGGGATGGAAGGGGTGAGGAGACGACAGAAATCACACAAATGTAGGTGAACACGTGTAAAGGCAAATTCAAAGTTTAATAAAAGTCATTGACTAAAACCCATCAAATTCCTAATGCCTCAGCGCTGCAAGCTTTTCTAAAAGCAGTGCAGAAGGCAGATGTGTTTGCCACTACAGCAGAGTCATGACTCTATTTGTAAATGAAACTAATTTTCCATTAAAAAATCTGTACGTCCACTTTTCCTAGTGGTATATTTTAGAAACTTGGAGAGTAGTTCATTTACAGAAGCTGGAAAAAAAAACAGTTCTGAAACACTGAGAAGTGGGTTTATGTCCACAAGAATCAGAAGTATACACTTCACTGAGTTCATTTTGACAAACTCTTACATTGCTGAAACTTCAGATGACCCTGTTAATCAGCATTTTCTGCTATAAGTAAGCATTTGGTGAAAATGACTGTGCAAGATTTTAAAATTGCACTAAACCCACTTTGAAAGAGAGCAAGTTGTTTTTTTTCTGTTCTCCAATCCCATTCTGCTTCCTAAAAAAAACCCTGAAGTATTAATTCCACAACAGAGAAGAGTCTGAAGCTTATTTTTAATACGATGCCCACACTATTGACATTTTCTCCAGAAAGCATTAAATAACATTTAATTTTAAAGGTTTCATAAAGACTGAAGTCCCCGTTTCCTGTTGCTATGTTCAGTGGTCCTCAGGTTTAAAATGAAATGAACTGGAGAATATCAGGTAAGAACACTGGATTGAGGCTCACTATTAGCATTCTCTACAGGACCCAGGTTGGAAGGGAAGCAGCTTGTCCATGTCATTGGCATTGTTACACTACAAAGAACTATTACTGGTAATTCTTCTTAAGAAGTCATGACACTACCTAAAAAGTTCAAATCACTTTTGACAGCATCAGTGATGAGAAATTTTGTTCCTAAGCACCTGCATGGACACAGCTCTGGGAGAACAGAACAAAGACTTCACCCTGCCCCATCAAACAGCTGCTGTACTTCTAACAAAGTAGCGTATCACAAGGCAGGGGGGGAAACTACAAAGATCCTCTGGAATCTCCAAGCCATTTGATACAGCTGCTGTTGAAGAAACCAGGGAAAATAACTAATTTTGAAATTTGGGTAAGAACAAAGATGGCAAATCTCCACACCACAGTAACACAGAAAACATGGCCCGCTTTGATGAAGAGACAGCGCTTACAGACTGCAAATTTAAGTATCCTTTGTGGGACAGACCAGTAAAGCCCCTTAAGTAACAGGCAAGCATAAAAACATTGTCCAAGTCTTCTGGTCAAGATGTACAGGCATTTTATATTCCCTCACCTCAGACTATAAATAGCGAAAAAGAGACATTTCTAAACATAACACCAACGAAAGCCTGTTGAGCTCCTGAAATATCGCTGCATAGAGAAGCCTTTTGCAATAAGGTTAACATACAAAAAACCCCCACACTACACAAGTGGTAATTACAACCAAAATAAAATATGATAAAATTCAGATATTGAAAGCACTGAATCCAATGGGTATTTGCACCAAAACTTGTCAGCAGAGGAATGTGTTAAATGTCACCAATAACATTAAGGAAACAAAAGACAGTGAAAGGCATGCGACAAGGAAGATCATTTTTAGCTCTTTCAGCATTAATATTCACTCTAATTTAACCACAGCCACGAAACTCTAGAAGAGAACGGTAATAATGCAGAATGCCTCACCAAAAAGTTGGCATCATCGTAACTTATAGTTATTTACATCCTTTTAGTCAAAACTCATTTCATAAAAATAAGCATATAAACATTTTTAAACATAGTTTGATATGTTAACTAGCAACTGTGAGCTCTACCTCCTAAAATAACCCTAAGGATATACATTCCTTGTGATAAGAATCATTGTTTTACACAACTTTTTAATGATTGCTTAAAATAATTGCATGGTTGATTTTGATAACTTACCCCTCACATTCCACTCTTTGGCTTTTAATATTTATAGATTTTAATATACTACTCAAATAGAAAAAATCTCAAGCAAGCCATCTGACTTGCTCAGAAAAAATAAAGACATTCCTAAACCACCTAAGAAAATTCTTGACAAAAACAAGTAGCTAAGAGTATGTTTGCAAGTGTACTTACTGGATTGTTTGTTAATTAACTATTATAGCCGCTGAAATTATTCTAAAATTGGTACCTTGTTTCATGCCTCAGTAGGTGTTAAAATTTATCTCCTAGATTATATAAATGTCAGCTCCATCAGGTTCTGAGCACTTAGTCTTGCCCACTCAGTCAGGTCAACAAGACAGAATTTTTGCATAACATCTGCTGAAATGACATCTTAATTCTCTAATTATTCTATCAGCAGCCAAGAGACCAACAAATACTTCCAAGAATGGTGTTTCTGACAGCATTTAATGCCTCCTCCCTTCCCCCCCAACCCTTTTCTACATGGAAGAATCAACTAACCTGACAGAAACTCCATGCAACATTTGTAGAAGTAATCCATCGACCACAGCAAGGCAAAACCATTGGCTGTAACATGCCATGTGAAAATGCGCACAGAGACAACCTCTAAATACACGCTATTAAATTATAGAAGAAAAACAATAGATATTATCACCATTAGGTATTTGCTTATGCTGTGAAGAAAACGTTGCCCCACACAACTAAAAAGATACAACTTCATTAGTCATATAAACATTGTTGAATATTTCTCTACCTAAAGCAAACGAAAATCCCCACACTGGATGGATATTCCAAACTTCTGTACTGAGAGGCAGAAATCCCATTTCTTCATCTTCAGTACTCCAACTTGGAACAGACTGATTCTGTCCAGCAATAACCTAACCCAAAGATGTTTCCAGTGCTGAAAATCAACAAATGTATGCACATTTGTATGTGCAGCCGGTGTGGGCAACGGGATGAGAACAAATGGGAAACTAGCACCACTTTTAGCTCTATAACCAAGATTATATGAGCAATAACGCCCTTGCCAAGGAAGAAACATCAATACTTTACAAAGGCATCAACATTACACAACTTCATCACCGAGGGTACTATTACTGCTGTTACTGTGTAAACCAGAATATGGCAGCTCCCAAATGACCAACTTTAAATTCCAAGCTCCGAGTCTCCACCACAGAAATCTTTTCCTAAATCTTCTGCATATAGTAAGAAAAAACTTAGCTGAAATGGAAGGGTTTTTTAATCTGCTTTTATTCTGTCTAGAAATTTGGTATCTCCAAGTAGAAATTTATTCTCCTTGGTGACCGTAAGGTGGGTGGAAGCTTTGCTTTATATCTTTACTGCTACTTTCAGATTGAAAGAATTATCTAGGATAACTTTTTAGTCTCTAGGATAAATATTGTTTTGGAGACCATATTCAAAATATCTAACCATCTTCACAAACTTATGAAATTGAACAAATACCCACACGAAAATGTTACAGCCATAAACCTGTTCTAAAATGTTGGGTTTTAAAACACTTTCAATTATGTGCAAAACCAAATGAATAGATGCTTTGATGGAGAATAACAGTACAGTTGGGGAAAGAGGAAGAACAGCTAGAAAAGGAGAGGAACTGGATAAAATCAAGCTCAAGATGACAAAAGAAAAACACATTAAGGAGGAAATCCTATAGAAAGGCAGAACGCTGAGAATGAGCAGTAAGCCTATGAGAAAGTTGATGTGAGGGAAATCTACAATCCAGAAAAAAACAAGAAAATGATTCAAAGAACAAATTTCAGAGCTAATTGAATGATTGTTCCAGGAGAGAACAGAACACCTTCCATCACTACTGCTTTATATAAAACTGGGCTTAGACGAGGACAAGGAGATAGGAAATGTGGAAAAGGAGTCCCTTAGGACACATCCCTCTGGTCCAATACGACATCCAAAGGCTCCAGCAATTTTCTGTGGAGGACTATTAATGTTGCTTTTATACAGCTGTAGCAGATGGTATGATTCACTTATCCCAAAATACAAGAGCTCGGGGAACCTGATGATATTATCAGGCATCAAGTTAGAACAAATTTTAAAAGTGCCTTTCATGCAAATATTGAAACTCTGGATAACATGTTGCCAGAAGGGGGTTAAAACTTTACACATTTTTTTAGAGAGAGCAACCAAACATGCAAAAAAAAAAGACTATGCGCTAGTGGTACTATATCAATATAACCCTCAACTTTTTTTTTTCCTTCCCCACCTCAAGGATGTCCTTGAACTACTGTCAGAGGATTAAAGTTAATGCAAGGTAGAAAAATAATAGTTCTCTACTTCCCCCTTTTGTTAGGCTTCCACTAGCACCTGCTGTTGGGCACTGGCAGGCACTGGACCTGGTCAGGTAAACTTCTGATGTGAACCAGCACTGTATCGCTGATAGTCTTGTGACTTAGCAAGAGCTTCAGCTCTGAAGAACTTCGGAAGGAGGAAAAACTGTTCAAAAGAAGAATATGGCATCAAATAACTAATAACTAATCAAAACACCTTCTACAGCCTGTCTAAGTCTCTAGAAAAACATGTATTCACCATCCCAGCTTCAGTATTTATCACATATAGAAGTGGCATACACAGTGTCTGAAAGTTCCAAAATACTGCCTCAAAGGTTTTAAACATAAGAAACTCAGCTGCAAAGAGAGCCACCATCCACGCGAGCTTTCACTCCTCAATTCTCAGCTGGAGCAAGCAGGAGTCCTACAGAAGGCCAGCAAGGGGGTTTTTTAATCATGCAAATGATTAAAAAAAATAAAAATAAAATCAAACCTTGCTTTTCTGCTATGACCCTGAGGTTGTTTTTTTTCCTTAATGAAAGACAGACAGCTTCAAGACATGTCCTATTCCTCCCTGCCCCCCATATAGCTCTTTGCCTTCTCAAGCTGCATCATGGAAAGACACACATGCAAAGGAACTGAAGAACTGGAGAGGGAAAGGCTCCAATGATACTGGAAACCACTGCCACCACCTGGGGATGATGGGCAGGCACCAGGATAAAGAATAGCCATTCATTACTATCAAATGGAGTACAAAATGAACATGAGAAATTAAAAGTAGCAAAATCAAAAACATGATCTGCAAGTCAACATCAAAAAAAATAATCTACATTTCAGTTTAATTTTTAAGAAATTTTGCATGCTTACAAAAGTTTAGGAACAGTGAAAAAAATATTCACCAGTGCTAATAGGACAATTCTTAATGAAGGAAACATTAAAAGAATTCCTCAAAGGACTGTAAACATCTGTAAATCCACAGGCATAGTAAAGACTGTAATTACCGAATATGTGACCTAAGAAGGGAAAAAAATTCAAAGTGAGTCCTATAAACATTGTTAAGAGGATAGTAAAAGATACTGGCACTGGCTAGCCTATTCCACAGAAACAAGATCTTGAAACACACAGCTTTTAACAGCAAAGAACAATTAATATAAGTTGCTAAAAACAAAATACTTCAGGGGGATGTCAATCAGTAAAACAGAGTTGACAACTGTGCTTTAATTAAATTTGAGACTGTTACCAATTAGTTAGTCTAGAGCACTACAGGCTTCATGCTGCCTATGACTCAGTGCACTGACTCATCCAGTCAAACTTTTCTTACAGAACTATCCAGGCACCCACAAGCATGCAAGATCAAAAAGAAAGTAGTTTCACTGACCTTCTTAGCAAGAGTCTTGTTTTCAAATGCAGATAACCAAAACTATACACTGACCTAACTGCTTCAACAAGTTTACAAAGGAGAGACTTTCAGGATCGTTGCTTTAACTCCTTGCAGATAAACATCTCAAAATCAAAATACAAGTAATGCTTTGTACAGTCTGAAGCTGAAGCAGCAGATTTTAAATCCGCTTTTTTACAAGCTGCACAAATAGCATTATTTACTATTAATAAAATATCTACCATTTTTTATTGAAAGATCCTGTTAGCTGCCATTTAAGAGTCCTGACTAATTTTAACAATTGGAAGCTGAAATTTTTCCATATCAGAATGTCTTCAGCTGATGGGAGGTGGGGATAGGGAAGAACAATGAAAAGTCTTCAGTCATTTCCCTGTTCTACGAAAAAACGTGTTTGCTTAGATTTTTTAAATTACAACAATTCTACAACTGCAGTAAGTGAAAATGGCACTTTCCACTTCTGAAATAAAAATAATGGAAGGATAATCCTGGGTGAAAGACTCTTCTATTGATCTTTTCATGGATCTCCAAAAACATCTTTGATTTAAAAGCAAGACGTCTCTCCCAGTTGTTCTTTGTGACTACTCAGGCTATGTCATCCAAGCTGCCAAGCGCAGGATCTACACTTCTGTGATCTCAGAGAAGGAAAGCTGTCTCTCCTGCTCTCTCAGACCCTGCTCCAATAGTGCCGATACAGAGAGAGCAATCAAAGAGTGGATGAGAAGTGTCCAGACAAGCAGCCTGTTGAGGAGAAGCCCTGCAGTACATGGGTACAAACTGACGTAAAGGTCTCCTTGTTTCTCCGAACAACCACCACCCTTGGCTCTAGCTGCACATTGGCCCTGCAGTCGCAGGTTGGACCAGCTCGCTTATTCACCTGAAAACCAATGGCAAGTAAATCGAGTTCTGGTGCGAGCTCATTCCACGGCTGCACAATCGAAGAGCAAGACAGGAAGCAAGCAAGTATATCCAGACAGCAGCATCTTCCAGAGGAAGCTCACAAAAGCCAGAAACTATTGATGCAATCTGGGAAACTTTTCAACGCCATAATTGGAAGTGACAATTAAACAATTCAGTTATCCTCTGCTGCATTATTAAAACCCAGCAAATTGGGAAGTGGAGGACAAAACTGATTTGTCATGCCAAGACACATTTTTCATATCGTCAGTCCAGCCTCTTGCAATACTTAAAGGATGCTCCGGTCAACTTCCTTCCTCTTGGAAAAGACTGGACATAAAATACAGACCACTGTGTAATGCAACTTCTGTAATGGCTCTATCTATACAAACAATAACTGTTCAACCATAAACCAATGGTTAGACCAGTAGTTGTACAAATAGTCTTGAGTTAAAAAAAATAATTTACATGTTTGCTGTAAAAAAAAAAAAAAAATCATTCTTGTTAATGCTTCCAGCAAACCAATTACAGAAATTCAAAAATACTGCAGACAGTCATCGCAAGTGCTACTTTTTTTTTCTATAGGCCAAGAAAGCTGTTAAAATATTTTTGCTATAGAAATCTAGTATACTTAGTGTTTCTTCATGTTCTCATTATACCAGACGAAACCTGTCTGTAGCGGATAACCATTTAACCTATGCTAAACCATGCTCTAAACATCTGAAGAAATTAATAAACCAGATAATTAAAGAAAATTAAGGTAAACTTTTTACTGTCTCACCCAGAAGTAATTAAAGAAATACAGCAGATCTGAACTATCTGACAGTGCCCGCAAAATCCTTCAAAACAGGAAATCCAACTCACCATGATAAAATAATCCAGATGAGTCTGCAAATACTTTATAACTCCTTAAAACATTACAATGAACCACATCTTGGACATTATCCTAAACGGTTTATGCAATACAAAGGAATCCTATTAGTGTTTCAAATATATCTATACTAGAAAGCTCTCTAAAGGCAAAATTACTATAATATTGAGGAAAAAAAACCAACTAATTAAGTGCTTGTTGTGGCCAAGCAAAAGTTCACTTCTTCAGAAATACGTGGTTTACATTCTACTATGAAAGGTTTTCAGTAGGAGACCACTTCCTGAAGTCACTTTGCCATTTTTATACCTTCCCTAGATACCATTTCCTTATGAATTCAAGGCTAGCACAGAGGTCTGCATTCAGTCCTACTGAACAATTACCCATCTACAAAGTTTGGTGTAAAAAAAAAAAAAGATAAACCCTCTCTACTCAAAATCTGCACTATGTATGCTGACTTCAGATTTTGCAATAGCAATATTGCTGGTATTACAGAATGGCATCTGTCAAAACTTACAGAATGTTCTATCAGGTCATATCTCTAGAACTATCAGAAATCCAGAACGACTTTTGCTAGAGCAAAAATACTGATAAAAAGATGTATCAATTTGAGGTAATTTTTTTTCTCCGTGATGTTAGCATTTCAGTCACCAAAATACTATCAGGTAACAGAATTACTGATGAGAAAAAGTTCCTATTAATCTTTCTCCTCAGGGGGTGCACTTATCGCTCTGCTAGAAGTGACATCTGTTGAAAGAACGTCCCTCATTTAAGCTGAAAGACAGGCAGCTTCTCAAAGCCATTTAACAACGGCTTCAGACTCATCTTGAAAAGCAAAGGCTAGCTATCTACTCCTGATTAATTCCTAAGCAATATATTACACAATTAAATTATTATATTTCTCAGTTCTAAGCCCTGCATCTTTGGTTGACTCAAGATGTGGCTGACTATGGATAAGGCTCCAGCATCCTCCCCATTTATCCCAAATCTGTTTATTGCACCCATCACTATGTCCTATCTAATGCACGCCTAGATCAACCACACAGAGAAAAGATTATCGTTTTATTTTTCCACAACTACCTAAGAATTTGTCTTTGATTTCCACTAAACACACAAAATTAAGAAGGCATACTTGTTTTATATGCTTGCCAAAAGGCAGGGCTTTTAAAAGTATTTTAAATAAAATGGATTGTTAAAAAATGTTGGCACAGTGAGAAAGGCTGTAAAAGTTAGTTACTCGTGGGATTGCAACAAAGATTTGTTAGTAAGAGAATTCTACTCTTTGAGAAATGCTGCAAGGGCTTTAATATTTCTGTAAATAAATTAAGAAACTGTACATTCCCAAAGTCACAGCTGAAAACAACACTAAAACATACACATAACTGTTCTTCACATGCAAATAAGAAAAATTTTTCTGGAACTAAGAAAATGAAAGTTCAAACATACTCTGAGATATTCTTGCATTTTGATGAGCGTATTTTTATACCATTGTAATTTAGTAGGAAGCCTTTAGCCTACTAACAACCCTTCCTCTCTCTTATGAGAAGTATTTTGCAAAGACGTTGCTTCTTAAGATAAATCAGACATATCTGGTTTTCAACTACTGAGTATCCACTTTGATTTTTAATAATTGTTTCAAAACTATTGCCTAACAGAAGGGAAGTTATTATTGCAAATCCAGCAAACCACACGCTGTACACAGACCAACAGGTACTCTGCAGTCCCTACCTTCCATTCCGAAACAGTGGCAATTTGCATTTGCATTCTGGTAGTTCTATAAGAAACTCCAAAACTGAGAAGTGACTTATTATTTGAGTATATAATCTCAACTTCAATCAGTAACAAAATACTGCCACATCATAATATAAAAATCATTTAACAATAAAAAAGGAATTAATAAGGAACTTCTGGAAATTTAAAACATCTGTGGCAGAAAGTGGCCGAGGTTACCCTGTAGAGCGAAGCAGTCATTCCAAGTTCCTCTGCAGCAAACTTCAAGAAGTTGAAAGCACGTGCAAGGTAAACAAGCTTTCCAAAACTCGGCATCTGCTCCCAAAACGGTGATCTTGATGACACTGCTAAGAAATGTATGAGCAGCTACATCGTACAGATTAAGCCACAGATATATAGAAGCACAATTCCCACCCAAACCTTGCTCAAATATACAAGAGCTGAACTTGTCAGTCAGAAACGTCAGTGAAAATATTATGAAGGGATTAAAAGGTCTTATGCCTTATGACATCACCTGCTAGAAAATGAAGATTATTGAAAAAAAAGCTTACAGTTCTGTATCTTTGCTAATGGCAATATGCTGCACCATACAAACCAGTTTTTCTGGTATCTACTAGAGAGAAGACAAAGCAAATAAAGCACACAGCAAAAAAGAATTTTAGTTGCAAGCAAAAAATGTGTACCAGTTCTACACAACACCTCTTTCATCTATGTAATTACAAAAATAAGGACGGATAGGTTGAACACAACCGGACTGTAATTTTTTTTCCAAAAGCAACTTTCAGAGAACATGAAATGATAAGCGTTGTTTACACTCCAGGTCTAACCACCTACATTACAAAGAGAAATCTCAATAAACAGTTCACATTTTGTGGGAAAACAACCTTCTCACATAATCTATTAAGCACAATATAAAATTATTTTCCAGTACCGGTCTATTCAACAAATCAACAAAACGCAACCATTATTACCCATTTTTCACCTTCACCTCATTGGCACACTAACAGAAGATGCTACTAAATTATACTCGTATACAGCTGAAATATCTGTAGGATCGCTGACTGGGTCTGCATATTCAAGCATTTCAGTAACTTGTGTTTTCTATCGACCATCTCTACAACACTTCACACAGAAGGGGGAAAAAGTTTGTTAGGAATATGACATTCTGACATCCATCAATCAACCACAGTAGTCTCAAAATGAATTTCAAATCTATTTTCTTTACAAGCGTTCGATCTTCCGATTACAGCTAAGTACGAAACAGCAGACAAGATAATCCCTTCTTTGTTTATGAAGATTTTTTTTGTATTAAAATGTTAAAAAGGCATTTTACCTCCTCTTGGTTATTGTTCTGCCTTCTTCACTCATTTCCTACAATCGCATACCTGAATTTGTCATCTTGATTCTACAAACATATTGGAATCCTCCACCTGTAAACATCTACAGTTTATCTTAAAGCACGAGGCCTTTCTCAGTCATCAGTTGCAGGTCCTCCCAGAAGCCTGGCAAAAGTCCATTCAAGGGCAGATCACTCTAATCCTTGTGCATCCAGAAGCAAAGGCAGCCGCATCCCAGACCCTCCGGTCTATGCCAAGCGGCACTCCCTGCATAGTGCGAAACCTGCCAGCCAAGCACTGGAACCAAGTGAAACATCCACAAAGATTACTGGCAGTAATTTTCTTTCAATGCACCAGAACACAGCTGAGCCTTTCCCCTTCCCTCTCACATCAGAGGTAAGAGAAGCAAACAAAAACCACCACCACCTGCCTTTGTCACCTGCTTTTAGACAGCTCCGGCAGGCCTCGCTTTAGTATGCATTATTTACTTTACTCATTTTCCTAAGAGTAATGTTGTCTGGAATTAGATTTAATGACGTTATGACTCAAGCACACCATTATTAACTTTTCCATAGGAAATTAAAATTTCCATGTCTGAATGACTTCAGCTAATCACTCGACTTAGCAAGACAGCCGATTTCCTCAGCTACCTCAGAAGAAACTTCATTCCTCAATTATAACTGAGGAGATATTTAAGATGCAATGAAAATTTTACAAAGGCTCAACTGAAAATCTAATCCATTCTTTAATATTTATGGTTAGCCAACCCAAAAAAGCCATGTGCCTGTTTTTGGTAAGTCTTGACTGCCCGGTGCCTACAGTAATTTGACATAATACTTCTTATAAAGAGACAGCCTGAAGCAATATTAATTAATTTCATTGTTTAAAACACTATTCGTGGAAAAGTATTTTCCCCAAAGTGCTGAGCACCAGCAGCCACTGGAATGAAGATGATGTGCTCACAATGTCTGGGAATACAAAAAACTATGAAAAAAAAGAAAAATCAGACCATACATCAAGTACCTGTTACTCTTAAACATCAAATTGGGTAGTTTCACCTTTTAATTACCTCTTTATGCAGAGCAAGCTTCTACCAAGCTACTCACAATAGGGTTATCATAAACCGAAAAACAAGAAAAAAAAAAAACTTGCCAATATTTCCCATACTCCAACTGTGATCTTAAACTCCCAGTAATATTTTGTGTGGTAGAAAAAGTCTGCATTCCTGTTTGCAAACTCAAATTCAAATATTTAATAAGAAAGCTTAGCCAAAAGGCTGACTAAATAAAGACACACAGTACTAGATGGGGAGGAAATGAGTAGCTACATATATTAATTATCACCCTTTCTGCGATCACAGGCTCACTCAAGTTAAAATTTAAAAGGCTTAGATTACTTTCTGGTGAATTTTATTAGTTTTCCCCAAGAGGTGCAAAGACTAATGCTGTCACAACAGAAAAAGAGAGCATACACAGCGTCATTACAAGCTGAGTCACCCGAAAGCATTGAATCTTGCTTTATTATAAGACAGCATCTTAAATAGTCTCCTGAAGCACTATCATTTGTTATGCGATAGAGTGATAACAGCGAGCTAACCCAGGATTACAATAAAATGAAAACTGGCGCATCTGCAGAGTTGTTCTCAGTAGACAGACCAAATTCCCTTGTTGGTCTCTTTGGAGATAGCAGCTGCAGGCTTCCCTTCCTCTACTGCAGTAGAGAAAGATGCAAACAAAGTTGGTGAAAGCTGTCTGGTTGTTGTTGCCGATGATAACATTTAGATACGCCTCCCGAGAGCCATGCCGCAGGTGGGAAGAAGAGGTGGTCGGGCAGATGTCCAAGAATTACAACCAAAGATTCTTCCCTGTGCAGCTGTAGCCATCAACTTCTTATTCCCCTCCGCCCAAGTTTCTCAGTACCTTCTCAAGAGCAAAATCTTGAAGTATAAAAAAAATAAGATGTGAAGGGACTTTGTCACCATGCCTTACTCCTACCTTGCCATCGTTCAGATCCAATACACGTATATTTTTCATTTCCTGGTACTACAGTCTAATCACACAGCAGTACCAGCATCAAAACAAGTAACAGTGCTCTCCAACAAATGGTGGTTTGTCTGTCATTAGGGAATTTATGATCCCTGTATTCTTTGGGACTCAGTACAGAAGACAGAAAAGCAAGAAACTCCAGGTAACTGAAGAGCATGACTAGACTTTCTCCACCCCCTCAAGTGCTAAGTAGTTCATGACCACCATCTCCTGTCTTGTTTTCTTCCCTGTCCCCTTCTTTCCTGTCTCATCTTATGACAGAACTCACCTAGATGACATTTGCTGGCATCACGTTGTTAAATAATACTCCTTCTACCTCGTTACTTTTTTATTTAGACTTCTTGTCAGAGCAGACAGCAATCAGTTACAAGTTAAAGAACTTAAGCAAACGGGGTCTGGTTTTCCAAATCCTCCTGTGGATGCTACCATCATAAAAACAGACCCACAAATACCTATTATTATTTAATGTGATAATAATACCTATCTTGCACATACCTTGATTTAAAAATGTCTTTAAAGTGTTTTCGATTCTCACGCACTACCTTCAAATTCACCCAAAAAATCCCCTTTAAAGTATGATTTTAGCCAAATACTTTTAACAGTGCTTTCTATCTGATGTGATTCCATTTAGCAAGTCTCCTATTGCATGCTGCAGAACATGAATACACTTTGCACACGCTGGCAGATTACGCACACTCTATTACATGTCTCCCTACACAGCTGGGATCCAAAACTTGGCTGGTCTCTTGCGTAAATCCACAATATACACAACCAGAAAACTGGGCAAGACAAGAGTGACTGAAAGGGTACAGAGGAACTACATAATCAGCTGAACTAACTCTTAATACCCTCCAGTAATGCCCAAGTATCACAGAAAAAAGTGTCTTCTGGAATTCCCAGAATATTTTCTGAATTTCTCTATTTATTGCCCCTTGCAAGTTCCAGTATCTTTCTTCGTGTTTTACAAGGGCTTATCTATCAATCACCACAAATTCCTGTGCTGTTGCCACAGAAAAGTTAACAACCGTACTATTTGCATATGGAAAGTTATTTTCAGCATGCTTCCCACAACAAAAAAAGAACTGTTTCCACAATAAAGGACATTCCATGGAGTGTTGTGCTTTTCCAAAAAAACAAGTATTTCAGCATTTATCTCATGATGTAATTAATGTTCCTTGCCAACTTAGTATTTTGGTTCCATCCTCACACAACTTGAGAGCTGAGAATTAATTTTTCCAGACCCCTTTTCAATTCCTGTTTATCTTGGGTATCTTGCAGAAAAATTCGATTTTAAGAGCCTTTAGTATAAATGGATTGTTGCAGTTATAAATTATTTGCTGATAGCTTTTGAAGTACTACGGTAAATACACTGGTCACCAGCATAGCCACAGAACTATTTAAACACCATGATACTTGGAAACTCTTCTCACAAAACAGAAGTCCACTCTGCAGGGGGCTGCAAAGAGAAAGGTTATTTTTGTCCTTAAGAGCTTACTCAGTATAAGGCAAAAAAAGAAAAGGAATATTGACATATGGACAAGGATGTAAAGCAACTAAGACAACGATTTCAGAACAACATACTCCGCTTTTGCACACCAGCGGTCTACCTCAGCTTCCTTTGGGCGTCATCCATTACTTGACTAACTAGCTCTGCAGAATAGGGAGGAAACAACTGTGCTCCAGATAAACACCACCCAGCAGTGGCAACAGAACTTCAGGAGGTGAAAGGCTACTGGCTTCAAACTAACTGCAGAGCTCAAGCAGCACTTTGGTGACAAAAGGCCAATGTTTGACCGCCAGCAACATCTTCCGCTTCCTCTGGTTATGTCAGAAGGCCATGCTCATACCTTCGCTCAGTTGAAGAAGAATCATCTGACCTTTGGATGTATGAAAATAAGAGCTATGCCGAGATCAATGCAGTATATACCTGAAAGACTCAATGGAAAGCTCATGGCAAAGCTGGATGTTTTTAAAGAAACACCTGCCTTTCTAGAAGGTAGGTACCACACGTTATTTCCAAGACAAAGAGGATACACCCATCAATGAAAGCAGAAGAAATAATCTGAATATTTTTATGAAGAAGAAAGAGGATACCTCTGCAAGTAGTCCCAGCTAACTCAGGATGTCAGACAAGACTTCTTTGGGGAAAATTAACTGCCTTGGTTTTTTTAGACACAAATTAACATAATGAGATAAGAAAATCAACAAGTATTAACTCTGTTTCTGATGAATCACTTAAACACTGGAGAAAAAGGAATGGTGCCATTCATTCCTTCTCACCTCACGTTTGATCACTTGCCATTTAATTCACAGATATTTAAGAAAGCTTCCAGAACGATAATGAACTTACTAATAATCCTAGATCTTACCGTGCCTACATTTCAGTCCATTCTAGATCATATTTAACACAAAACCATACATGTCATCATATCACAGGCTTCCTCATAAACTGAGTAGGGTATATTTCTTATTGTTCTTGTAGGACTTTAAATGTTATACATACAAGTGTGCTATTTGTGCTGGAGCACTATCATAGTTTCCTAGAGCTTTGCAACCTGTAGGTACTTTTGTTATAAGACTCTCCATAAGAATAATTACAATTCCAACGTTTCATCCTCTGGCATTTATAACTAGAGCTCACTGCTAATGAAACTTCTTTTCAAATCACCGTCGCTGTATGATGGGCAAGAAGTCCACATTGCTAGTTCAAAGGCAAGCGACTAGTGCAAAGGAAAAAGTAGAAGAACTTAGGGTTAAAACTGTGAAAACATGCTTTTTGATGTGCAAATACATTCATTCTGAAAATATTCTTGGTTCTTCACTACCTTTAAACTTTAAGAGAACACAGAAGACTCAAGCTGCCCAGACAACTGCAGAAACACTGGTTGAGTACACGTACAGAACACTAGGGGACTGAGCCGACTAAAATGTAGTTTAGTCAATACAGTGAACTTAAAGAGGAAATGACTTGTGCGTACATTTACTGCAACAGACTTTTCATTGAGAAGTGAGGTAGATCAGTAAAAATTAATTAGTACAATGTGCTTCAAAGACAGGACTGCTACAGGGACTTTGCAGAAACAAGCTCCAAGGCAATAAAAGACGATTCAAAGCTAAATGGAAATACTATTCCTTAAACCCCTGACAGACAGATTCCACAAAGGAGACAATCAACAAGAATATTCAGTAGGAAGGTAGTAACATCTTTATCTCAGCTGTGACTCACTCTTGAGTAACATTTATTTTCTTAGGAACCCCTATAAGTAAAATAAAAACCCCATTCACTGCCCAAAACCATAGCAAGAATGTCTTCCTGATTGGATTTTCTTTGTATTGGCAACTCCTTATCTTAGAACACAACAAGGAATAGAGGCCCAATTCGGCTTTTGTATAACAAAATATAACTGCGTTAAAGCTGAGTAGAGGAAATCTTCATGTGCGTACGAGAGATGAACGCAGAAGAACAACATCAAAGATCAGACCATTACTTATTCTGACTACAAAATAAAGGGTTTATGGCCTTCCCAGCCATGTCCACCACCTTAAAAATGTGCATTGATGTCTGTTACAATAATTATGCTTTCTGGATTCACTCTGGTTTTCAAAGCCCTTGAAATGATTCATCATCTTACAAACTAAAGAAGCTCTCACAAGGCAATGCAACAAGTTTTGACAATTTTTCGATCCCCGAATACACCTCAAACTTACCATAACCCTTTCCCACTGTTGGACGATGCCATTTTTCAGTACAAGTAAGCAAATGTACACATACACTTTGAACTTTCTACTTCTTTATGTACCACTTCAGTCTTTGTAGTACAACTACACATCGATAAGCCTAAATTACAAGATTAAGTCAACATAAAAAGCACTAAAATGACAGATGAAAGCATCTGATACGTGAAAAATCATTTAAGTTGTATAAGAAATCTTTTGACTCAATATTGTACTAATATCTTTTAGATGAAAACCATTCCTCTGTGTATCATTTTCGTAAAGGGAGTGTATGACTTACATTACACCAGCACAACGTGGATGTACCAGCACTGCAGCGTAGAGAGACCTGAGCTAACCCAGATACCAAAAGGAATCTACTCACAGTACCGTGGTCAAGTAAGGTGACTTGTCATACTTTCACGTTGTTGATGCTCAACCATTTCTGGTTCCATACACAGTCATTTTATAACTACAGCACCTCTACAACACACCACCTTACGCAGCGTAAGCTTATCATAAGGAAATAAAGTGCCACAAACCAAGTGAAACCATGGAAATAACTATCGCGGAACAAGAGATGATGATAATGATTTTTAAAACCTACATACTTACCACCTCTTATACAAAAGAAAGTGAGCTCGTCACAAATTGATGACATAATCATACATGAGAACTCCCTCCTGCTATTAGTAATTAACAAAACTGTAGAAACACACAAGAGCAATACAAAAAGACAAGCACAAAAGCAAGAGATTATTCAAATACTTACTACACCTTTTTGGAGGATTCAGGCATACAAACACCAGATTTTTATTATTTTCAATACAGAGCCCTAATCTGAATTGCAAAACAATTTAAAACCTTTAACAGGTAAAACTGAATCTTATAGAGCACTCCTTTATTTCTCTAAACAAAGTTATCCCCACACTGCACAGGTAACTCATTTAACTCACCTGGCCTGTCTGGGGAGATAAACAATTAACAACCTCCTCCAGCATCACTGGGATGTGCAATTTTCCACAATTACTGTTTTCTGTACTTAGAGGCAACTCTTCAGTTTCACATTTCTGGATGGTTTGTTCCTTTAACTCACAGTCAGAGAGCTTTTTTGCTGAAGAATGGATCCTTCTGGCCAAAGTAGCCACATTTACTGAATTCAATTTTAAGTTGCGCAGAAGCAAACATTTGTAAACTTGACACAGACACTGAGATAACATTTTGGAGTTGATCAACCTAGAAAAACAGATGTTGAGAATTACTTTGAAACATGTATTTAAAACAGTAGATTCGTTTAAAAAACAAAGTGGAAATGCTATAAATAAAGCATAACACACTCCAAGATGTGCAGTTTTATGGATATGTCATGTCAGCAAAAAGTGAGAATCTCTAATTTATGTTCAGAATTCTCAAAGTTATCTACCAAGCATATTCAAGCAACAATGGTTTCCTCTTCATGAGGAACACCTTTTCCTCTTCATTGCCAGTACTCTAACAGCATTGCAATGTCCCAGAGATGCTAACATTAAATGATCGATCAAATCTGAGCACAACCAGAACACTTTACTTTCAAATTATTCCCCTCCTTTTTTACAAGCATTAGACAATTGCTGTGAATAGCAGCACTCCGGTTGCAGAGTCCTCCATATTTCTACTTTAAACATAAATGGACAAATCAAATACTGCAACCATCTTTAAAACCATACTGTAACTTAGTATTACACACATAGTAAAAACATGGTTACATCTTGTAACACTGAATATGTTAAGCATAGCCAGAAATAAGGATTCTCCAGAGTGTAACTAACCAAAATAATACTTGAAACTCTGGAAGCATCAGTTATTAACTATATAGTTTTCTGTTTGTTAAAAGACAAATAGATTTTTTTTCCCCCCCACTCTGTCCAAAACACTTAAAAACCAAGTCAGTAATCTGCTAGTATAAGCCTGCATGACTTCAGCACATTTTTATCTTCCATTTAAAAAAAAAGCCAACAAAAATAAACCCTGAAAGTTTAATATAGGTGACAATTAGGCTTTATTTATAAGATATCTCCATTTTTTAATAGAGCTGAGACCTTCGGTATTACATACTCTTTCCTACCAGACAGGAAAGTTGGAAACTTTGTCATAAAACAATTAGGAAAACAGCCATCTTACATGTATCCCATTTACAGAAGGGCACTAACACAGACTTTTACTATACACATTGCTTGTATTTACCTAGTCAAAGGCCTCACCCGTGTTGTTTGCAAACATAACAACACGTGTAGTCAGCAGGTCTGGAGAGTTACTCTCGACTACTTAAGCTTCCACTGGGCATTATTTCCCTGCAATTTGGAGGCATCTATAGCTCTATAACCTTGCCCAGACATATCCCAGCCCAGAGGCTTTGCAACAAACTGTAATGCCTTTGCTGGAAATATTGTATGGACAGGGTGAAGACCAAACATCATCATCATCCAACTCACACTCCCCTACAAGTGCTGTGCTAACGCCAGGGACACACTTTGCTTACAACCAACCTCATTCCACACAATTGGGGATTTTTTTCCTTAGAAGCGAGAGAAAGCAGACTTTGTTACAGCATGCATCTTAAGTGGCATTTAGGCCTGTTTGAGACCCGCCTGCAGAGCGGGCCTCTCTGAAGCTGACGGTAGAGGCAGCCGGGGAACAAAACCGGGACTCCCCAAGGCTTTTTCCTAGAGACGACCGGCAAGGCCGCACGCAGCCGGCAGCCCAGCCCAAGCGCGGCCCGCGGCGGAGCGCGGGAGGAAGAGACTAACGAGCTGTTCCCTGCTCCCGGCTCCGCGCCCGGCGGGACCCGAGAGGCCGCTGGCAGGGAGAGGCCGCCCGCCCACATCGCCAGACCCGGGGGCCAGGCCCCCTCCCCGCGGGCTCTGCCGCTGCCCCTCAGCCCCCATTCCCGGGCCGCTCCCGCCGCACACGCACCTCACGCCCCCTCCCCTGCGCTCCCGCTCTGCCCCTGAGGGCCCCGGAAAGGCGGGAAGCGCCGCATCCGCCCTCGCGGCACAGCTGAGGGGAACCTCCGCTTCCGCCTCGCACCCGCAGGACCACGACCCCGGGGCTCCCTCCACCCCCAGCAGCAGGTGCCTGCGACCGCCCCAGGACGAGGTAGGGCTAAGCCCCAGGGGCGACACCGGCCCGCCAAGCGGCGCGGCCGTGCCCCGAGAGCGCCCGTGCAGAGAACGAGGCCCTGGCCGGGGCCCAGCCGCGCTCCCGCCCGGCCCCGCGCTCTTACCGTGGGCGCCGTCGCGCTGCTGACGTCACGGGGCGGCGACCAATGGGGAGGCGGGGGGGGCGGGCAGCTCGTGTTTGAATTAGCGGCCGGGGCTGGCGGCGGTTTGCGGCGCCCAGGTGAGTAGCGGCGGCAGCGGCGGCGGCGGCCCAGGCGGGGCTCCGGCCACCCTGCGTAGCCTTGGTCGTGCCCTGAGGCTGAGCCTGGGGATAAGTTCTTTGAGGAGAGCTCTCTACAAGGGGTGAGGAGCGGGTGGAGAGTAACCGGGTGGGGCTGGGCCGCGGCCCGCCCGCCCCTGAGCGCCCCCCCCGCGTTACGGCCTTGCCGTTGGGCCCTCTCTCCGTCCTGCCGGCGGCCGTTTGGGCGGCTCGGCTGAGGGAGGGCAAGCTCGGCCCGAAGCTAGAAAAGTGCCAGAAGAGAGGCTGCACCGCGGAGGTCGCAGCCCGCCGTTAGAGCGAGCGGCTCGCGGGGGTCGCGGCGGCCCGTTACACGCAGGCCCGGGTGTCACAGCGGGTTTCTCTACCCCGCCCGAGCTGCGTTAGCGTCAGTCCCCCTGCAACGGCCTCGTTAAACCTGTGGCTGTGCCGGTAACCCAGAGAGAGCAGGTAGGCGGCTACTCTGCCTTCTGAAGGAAAACCGCCTGGTAGCTCCTCTGCAGCCTTGCTCCGAAAGGAAAGAAAGGCCTTGACTGGTTGTTGGAGAGCGTAAAGGAAAGCCAGGTGAATTCGTAGTTTTTATTCTTACAAGTTTCCTAGGGAAATGCTACTGAGTTTCCTTAAGGCTGTGCTGATTTAGGTCCCCCTTTTGAGCCAGTTACAAGGCTTTCCAAAGTTGTGCTGTGGTTGTAACAGCCCAGAGGCTACCTGACAAGGGATGGGCAGCTCCAGTACAGGTGCAAGGTGTTGGTCCACATTAAAAGTGTGAAATAGTTGAAAGATTTTACGTGAAATGTAAGGCCTTTTACTGTTTTTGACAATTCAGAAAAGATTCAGCTGCTTGATCTGGAAGAGCCTTGGAAGCAAAGAAGGGAGACAAAAGGGCCCTTGTTATGTCTGCTGTGAAGGAAGATGATGTCTGTAACCACGTGAGAGTGGTGGTCCGTGTCCGTCCGGAGTCTCAAAAGGAAAAAGATGGCAACTTTAGCAAGGTTGTTCATGTTGTGGACCAGCATATATTGGTCTTCGATCCAAAGGAGGAAGAAGTTACCTTCTTTCACGGGAAGAGACTGGCCCACAGGGATATTAACAAAAGAAAACAGAAAGATCTTAAGTTTGTGTTTGATGCTGTTTTTGCTGAAAGTTCATCCCAGTTGGAAGTTTTTGAGCATACTACCAAAAGTGTAATTGATGGCTTCTTAAACGGATATAACTGCACAGGTAACTTTTCAATTTATCCCTTTCAATTCAAACACTTTACTAAATTCCTCGAAGTTGCTCCTATTGTAGCCTGCTGCTGCGGAGGCCTTAGAAGAGGCTGAGATATAAATAAAGTGTTCTGGTTTAATTTATAGATATGAGAGACTGAATTTTAGCCTACAGAAGTTAAAGTAGCTCTACGCTATTTTTAAAACGCGTTCATGTTAGGGTTCTAGACTTCAGAATTTTATCTGAAATATGTATGCTTATGAGGGGAGTACTCTGAAAAGTTATACAACTAGAAGCAGTTGTGTTGTTGCGTGTGTGGTAGCCTGCTTTACAAACGCTCTTCAAGAGCTTGGGTTTTTAAGCAGCAAGTGGGATGCGGTGAGGAAATTTAACACCTATGTGCAGTAAGTTGATGGCTTAGGGTTATGAGAGTAAGCAAATAATATTTTCATGTAAATTGCCCGTGAATTAATTGTGAACTGAAAATTCCAAAATAAACATGATTTTGAAATAATTTTCTGATTATAGCTGTAAAAGGTAGAGTCTAAGTAAGAAACTTGATCAATTTTTGAAAACAGCTGTGCAAAATGACAGAGGTGTGTGAATGTCCATTTGACTTTTGCATTACTTTTAGCTTCCTCATATTAAGTACATCTTTTTTGCTTGCTTTGTTTGTTTCTGTGAAAATTCAGTGCTTGCCTATGGTGCAACAGGAGCTGGAAAGACTCATACAATGTTAGGTTCCCCCGAAGATCCTGGAGTGATGTATTTAACCATGATGGCTCTTTATAATTGCATAGACCAAATAAAAGAAGATAAAATATGCGATATTGCTGTCTCTTATTTAGAGGTAAGCAAGTTAATGCGTTTGGTATGTTGCTTTTAGAAAGGCGTATTTTAAGAAAAAAAGATGAGCTGGTTTTGCTGTCCCCCTGTCCTTTCTGGGACTTTACAAAATGTGTCCCTGGTAAGAATGGAACTGAAGCACACTCCACAAATTCTGTTATTCATAGGCACCTGTTACAATTTTACAGAAAGCTGCTCAGAAAGGACAATCTCTTCTAATATATTCACTGAATGTTCTAATGATTTCTGTCATGCTGATCAGTTACATCCCTGTGAACATCTGTTGATGTTTACAGGGAAATATCTTTGGGGTTATGTTTCAGGACTTCACACTAAAATCCTATAAAAACTGTGAAATCACTCAAAAAATTATGCCTAAACACTTCATGGGGTTTTTTTTAAGTTTTCTATTTATTTTATCATATTTATCTGAGATACAGTACGACTACTTGAGCTGCTATGCCAATAGCTAGCTCTTTACAAATATTCCCTTTGGGCTTTGTCACCTTCTCCTCTCCCTTCTTCACCTTGTTTGCATCACGGTTCTGTTTTTACACTTAGTTGTCTTGGTACTGCTGCCAGCAACAGTAAGTAAAATTGTTACTTTCTAGACCCCTCAAAATTTTAATGGAAGAATAGTTACTATTTGTAGGGGGAAAGGAGAAGGGAAAACTTTGATTCACCATGTACTCTTTCAAGTGCTTCTATAGACGAAGTAATATAACTATTTAAACAGAAGTACATTTGGATTTAGAAATCTCACTGAATTATATTCTATGAAATGTAATAGAGGATGATAAATGGATTCATGCTTGGTGCAAAAGTTTTTTTTCTATAACAAGTAAGCTTTTTAAAAAAATATATAGAATAAAGATTATTTACTAGGAAAGAATGACTCCCACTTCAGTGGCTAAACAAGAGTTAAGCAAATAGAATTAATTGAATATTTCAAGCTCAGTGTAGGAAAGCTGTTTGGCAAAAATTCTACAGAATGAATGCCTGACTTGATCTTAAAGAAGTATCAAGACAGATTGTGATGATTTCTGGTTAGTTAAGTATAATCGTGGCAAGTATGATAGGGTAGTTTTAATAAAATATTTTAAATTCCCTTTCAAAGGTCTACAATGAACAGATCCGTGATCTACTGGTAAACTCAGGACCTCTGGCTGTTCGTGAAGATGCCCAGAAAGGAGTGGTAGTTCAAGGGCTAACGTTACATCAGGTAGGTAAATAGATACTGAAATTCAGGAAGCCTCACAACTTGTTTAAAAAAATGATTAAGTTCCCATTGATCTCTGAAAACTGTATGCAATTTGGAAATTTCCTAGTGGGCTTTTTTCTGGACTGAAGTTTTGGAGCCTGAGTTCTGGGGCCCAAGTTGGAGTTGACCTGTGAATGAGTCACAACCCAGCAGAATGTTTTGTTTTTCCTATTGGCTTCATGT
>JAVSBS010012923.1:77649-139732 GCA_033124195.1 Coracias cyanogaster | reverse complement strand
AGAGAGCTCAGCAAGATGCAACCAGCCCCAACAGAAGCCACACCCAACAGGAAGCTCCTCCAACTGATCAGCTCCTGGTTAAAATAGCCCTAGTCTCACCCAGCACCCCAACCACAACCACCTGGGTGAGGGTGGAACCACAAAGACACAGGTAGGCCAGGTTCTGCATGGGCATGCATCACTCACCCACAGTGAAGGGAATAACATGGCTGGTACGTACAGGTCTCCACCCTCAATGCTGAGGACTTCCCATGGAAGGAGCAGAACATGTGCTTCAAATGGGAGCCCTGGCACCCACCAATTTATACACAGTGTGGATAACCACTGGATTAAGAATAAAATCTGGAGCAGTCTCCCAGGACACAAAGTACAGCCAGACCCAAACCAATTCAGAAATAACAATGCCCGCCAGGAAGGTGTCAGAACCAGTATCTGGGGACTCACAAAGTACCAGGAAACCAGCACAGATTAAAAGGTCTCACTTGTCACACCATCTGCTAGTTACAGAGGAGAAGATGGTACCTTAAATATCTATGATGTTTCATACTTGGTTTTAGATTTAAAGCTATATTCTTTTAAAATTAAAAGTGGACTCCAAAAAGTCCTGTTCATATATCATCCCTACATCAGTGCCCAGGTTTCACTCAGCCATCATTAAAGCACCAACTCTGTATTAAGACCTAAAATGCTGCCAATTTTCTATGTCCTTGGTCAAGGTCCAGCTAGTTTCTCAGTGTGCAGTGGTACTGTTTCTCAGTGCAGTAGTAGTAATGCTCCACATGTTTTTTTCCCCTCTTCTCTCTTCACATCCTATTCCATGCCAACATGTCTTAGTGAGGCTGCCTGGCATACTTCTCCATTCTTTTTAATGGTTTAAAGAAAACATTTTTCATCAAATGAAACCACTTTGTACAGAATCTATTGTGAAGGAGAGAAAAAATAGGGTTTTTTCACCTTCTGAGTGGCAGTTTTGTTGGGCACTAAATTCATAATTTGAGGTGTCTAACACTGCTAAATTTAGAAAGTCAAGTAATAGCAGTCCTACATGAGCCAAAGGATGATCTAAGGATGAGGGAAGCAATATATCTTTTTAACAATTGAAAGAGTTGGGAACATTCCCACAGTGAGAACATGCTTAGCAAATTTCTCTGCGAGCAGGACACTTGGATGCATGGAATATTTCAGCTACGGCAGTAATCCCACAGCGTTCTGTGCTGAAAGCAGAGGTCAGCCTTAAGGGAATTATGTTAGACATACAGTCAGATGAGGCAGGCACCGCAGGGAATAGCTCTTTGCACAAATACAAACACGCCAGCTGCATGCAAGTTATTGCTTCCAAGATGCCGCAGCTATTCATCCTCTTCTCCCTACCTGTCTTTTATAAAACCAGAACTTGATGCGATGCTATTTTAAAACATCAACAACTTGCCTTCCTGTGCAAACATCATTCCACATTCAAGTGAACATGGAGCAGATGGGACAAGCATTCTCAAAGCAAACCATTGTGGGCACACACAGCCATGCTGTTAGGGCACCCGTCTGCATTCAGGACTATGTTGTCCTAGCCCTGTCACACAGGGCAGTGCTAAGGAGGAGGGAACTCCATGCCAGATATTGTCAAAGGATGTGGAAATCTCCCTCCTCATCCTCTGGTTAGTTTTTCTGGTCCATGATGTTTTGACCTGTTCTTCCTGCTTGTGTGGCTTGAGGAAGGCAAAGAAGAATCCCAGCTATGCTTCATTGCTGTGTTAGGAGTCAAGGAAAAGAGAAAGCCACACACTCTTCAAGCAGTCAGGCACATGCTGACCCCTATGTAAGTAGCAGAGAAACAAGAGAGAGTTTAGAAACTATTTTCTGCTGTGATTTAGTTTAAATCCATTTGCTATTGCAGCTGAGGATCAGAAAGAAGAGTCATTACTTATAATTAGAGATGACCCCAAGCCACAGACAGCCAGATGCAAACTTCTCTGAAGCTCTCTCTGGATCCAAGACTAGACCCTCAGCCAGTAACTGCACTGTAGTCAGTGGAGCAACTAAACTGTTTTCAGTACAGCACTACAGGTTTCAGAAGATGAAGAAGGGCTGCCCCTCCAGGAGCTCTTATCTAACCCTCTGCCTTTTACCAGGTGCATTACTGTTAACTGAAAGAATTAAACACCCACACACTGGCAGGGAGGTGTGCCTGTCTTCAGAGCAGCCACATGATATTACTCACCGCTTGTTCTCACTTCCCCCACTGTATGTTCCTCTTTGTACATCTGTTTACTACCCTAGGTTGCAAAGCCACGTTCAAATACTGACTCTGATCATTCATCTGGCTCCATGCATGTGAAAACTGGGCATCTACGCTGGACCCTGCCAATCCGAAGTAGTTCTGGGACAGAGATCCACAGAAGGCATATTAGAGGTGCCTAACCTGGGTGATCAAATATGCTGGTGGAAGGGGGAGGAAGAGAGAGTGCAGCTCCTCCAGAGCAGGTGATTTGATGCTGGAGCCTGACTCACTGCCTCACACCAGAACCCCTAGAGAGAGACCACCCTTTAAGTGGGTCAACCAACATGGATGTCTCAAGTTCAGTGCTGTGAGTCCCTCCCCAACCTGGACAGGCAGCAAGTGATTAATCCACAGAGCTCCAAACAGATCAGCTCAGGACTCAAGATGGAAATTTCTCTGTGCAGGGCCCAGCTGTTTTGGTACAATGATCATGGCTTACAAAAACCCACAAGCGCAATGCCACTGCAGCTTTTTGGAGAGTCCAGCAAAAGCTGTAAGTCTTCATCCCGAAGACATGTGCAAGGCTGGCTGAGTTCCTGAGAGAGAAAGAGGAAAAAGGACCACTGTGGCCAAGTCCAGACTAGAGCACATTCTGGGTTTTTTTTCCATTCTCAGCTGAGTGGCAACATATTTGAAAAAAGCAGCTTGAACCAGTTGTTTTTCTGGGATCCAGGGAGCACCACACACACATACCTCACTTTAGTTCCCCTCCCACCACAAGCTCTTATGTTACGAAATCTAACCACAATTACTCTTTTATAAATAGCACAGTGTCAAGATCCTACTGAGACCTAAGTCTGAATATTTAAAAAAAACCAAAACAAAAGAACAACAAAACATACCCAAACCAACCCATTTACAACTAGTCTTGCTCATTTTGAGCACAACCACAATGCAGGAGTAAGAACTGATTTATAGCAACTAAGGGGTTGATGCTGCTAGAATAATTCCAGACTGATGAAGGACTTCAGATGCAAATTACTAGTGGTTCGTCCACTCCATTGAAAAAAAAAAAAAAAAAATCACTAGTTTCCAGAAATGTAGCTCTTATAGAGACAGCTCGGGGGGTGGGGAGGGGGGTGGCGCAGGGTGTCTTGTTCCTATATATTTTCTCAGCATGATTTAATAAACACACAAACTCAGCTTGGATTTCAAAGCAAAACACAACTCATCTTTTTTTTTTTTCCTGGTAGACAGCAAACATTAAGAATTTAACAACAGCTCATTGGCTGTATGCCTTTTTTTCTTCTTTTTTTGTTGATTTAAGTTATAATAAATTTGTTCTGTATATTATTAGAAAAACAAAGAAGAATAATACAATAGCAGAAGTTGGAGCCTGGACACTTGCAGCCTATTCTTGGCTGTGTACAGACATACTTGTTTTACCTTGGGTTAGCTAGCCTAGCGCACTCCACCTGAGCTACTTCTAAAATAGATGCCCTAAGTATCTGTTTCAGAAGGTCTTGTGAATTAAGGTGCTCTGAGATCTTGAAAAGAATAGCAACGTACCAAGTATAAAGTATTTAATAACTAGGAGCCAGAAACAGGAGGGTAAACTAATTACAAGAGTTGCACAGACATTAGTAAGAGAGGACAAGCAAGAAAAACAAAAAGAGAGCTTGGGCTCAGCAAGCTAAGTACTGCTTGGTGACCTGTACCTCTGAGTATCTAAAGCCACCAGTTTCAGTTCCAGACTGAGCCCAAGTTTGCCTGCAAACTGCAATAAGGTACAGCTGTTCATTGGGCCAGGAAATCTAAAGGATGATTCTAGCCGAGGATCTTGGGTTTTTATTAGGCATTCAGTGACAGCATCTCTGGATGCCGGAAACATGTGGAAACCCAGAGACACATGACTGCGCTGCACAATAGAAAGATGGTTTCACTTCTGAACTCCCTGAGCCTCCTGACAAAAGCCTCTGCAAATGTTCCAGCAAGATATCCTGGACCAAACACATTCAATTCATTGGAACAGACAGTAACATTTTAAGTTACTTTCACAGAATGTACCTAATTATGTCATCACAAACTATAAAGGCTGTAAGAACACATGCTAGAGCCAATATCTTGACATCATGCACACATGCTTAATGTCTTACTAAATCTTACAAGTGCGAGAATAACATCTTTGTTTAACAACAAAGAAGCAATGCTGGGTTTACTTGTCTTAATCACCTTATGTATAAGATTATTTTTTCTAGAAATCCCTACTCATTTGAATGAACGTGTTTACTGCAATGGCACTAAAGCAGTGATTTCTTCCACTTGCTGCTTATCTCTTTTTCTAGAAGAAGGTTCTTAACGTACTTCACAGACACTAGACCAGGTATAGTCTCTGGTTTTCTTCTTCTAATTATTTATGTAAAAATAGGACTATGATTAGCCAAAATAGTGTAATATCTCCAAGATAACTACAGTAGTAACAACTAGCAAATATTTTCAGCTGCTTCTGTGAAGAGTAAAGCAAACAAACCCATTGGCAGCAACAATCTGAATGTTAGGAAGTGTTTGTGGAAATCAAATTCGGGATTTGAAATTGTAAGTATCTGCACCCAAATCTGATTCCAAGCACTAGTTTAATCCAATCAAAGTAACCAACACAGCTCAAATTTTGTACCCTGGGTAGTCATAACAAGCTGCACGAGAACAAATCTACAGATCAAGACAATTTCAAATGATTAATAAATTCATGAAAATGCTACAGAGGTCATTTAAACACAGGGAAATCTGGCTAAAATCATCAAATATACTATATTTTAAATCTACTTTTGAAGATAATCATGATGTTAAGATATTAATAAAGTTTGCTAAAATACTTGAAAAATATGAGCATGAGAAATATAGTAACTACGAACAATGTTCCAATATACACATTTACCTTCTACCCCAATATCGTCATGTCTTATCAGGTCCCCAACTCTTAGTTGGAAGCATTCACCCATTTCCGTATTTTTTATATACCTGTCTTGTAGACAAACTCCAGATACTCTGTCTTGGGTTAAATGCTAATGTCTGCTCGGTATATGTTCCAAACAGCAGAGAAAATTTAATTATTATGGCAAAAAATTAAGGGCAGGCCCTTAGTATTTAAATCCATCCCTAACCCCAACCCATCCCCGCAAAGCTCCCCATATTTATCAGCATTGTGATTAATGGATGAGTGGTTTTCACTTGCCAGTGTAACAGGTAGGGCCTAAACTCAATGGACAGATGAAGAGATTAGACATCACATTTTATAATGCCTCGTCCATAATATCAGATAAGTCACTGACCTCTGAGAATCTACTACAAGCAGGGTAAGTGTAAGCACCTGAAAACTTGCTCTCTGTTTTATAAGAAGGGAACAGAGGTAAATCCCCTACTTAGATATGCCCTCAGGAACTAAAACGTCATGAATAAGGCAGTGAGGTGAATAAATGCACTGTAGCTAGAGAGCAGTGTTTTGGGGCCACATCTGGAAAACAATCAGAAGTAGTGAAGAATATTCAAAAGGAGCATTTATGGCATATACAAGCTGCAGCCAAGAACACAAGGCATCTCTTAGTGTTTAGGGCCCCAAAAGAAAGTGCAAGTTTTCAGCCTCAAATGTTTTTCTAGGTCCACCAAGGTATCATGCAAGACATGCTATAAAGTAGTGTGCCTCCACTGCAGTCTTCTTTAAGGCAGATAAAGCAAAAAGGTCTTGGCAGACCAGTGAGGCACAGACATGCACAATGAGACATGCCCCAAGGGCAGTAGCCCTTCTCTTCTTGAATCCCCAGCTGTCCAGCCTCCAGGCACTCACCTCTACAACCTTTAGGCACACCAACAAATGGAAGGTGACAGCTATACTCTTCTGTTTCATTCCCTTCCTTTAACATTGGGAACACATGGCAAGAGAGTTGGGCCAAAGCAGCAGTCACTGTGGAGAAGACTGTAATTCTGTTGGATCTCATGATGGCAAGGTTACTGTCTCTGTGTCTATAAGCTTCATCTCTGCTTCCTAGCATGCTAAATTTGCTCCCACTCTCAATTGCCTGTTATGCATTAAACCCACCTAACAGGCAGGTTTTTATCCTTTTTCTCTGTACCTACTTGACAATTACTACCCTCAGCCCAGCCAGCGAACACTGTCTTGGCCAAGAAGCTCAGAAGAGAAGTCCCAACAGCAATTATGTTGTCAGGTTTCTTAACCACTTCAAGCGACTAGTTCTGAGGACTTTCTGACTAAACTCATCCTTCCTCCTATTCCTTTTTTGTCCTTGAGATTAGAGATCATAATAACACAGAGATATTGGAAAGCACGTTATACCTCCAGCATGCTCTCAAGGAATTTTGACAACAGCAAGTTCCTGACTTCTCTGGTCGTGCTCAAGTGCATCTGCATACTAATCTGAGAAGAATCAATTACAAATTGCAATTTGTCATCATAAACTTCACAGGACAGTTCACAAAAAAAGGTTTTTGGAAGCCTTTAATTTTGAATTTGAAGCCTTGAACAACAACAACAAAATACATGTATTCGGAACTGACATGACATACTAGAAGACTGAATGTATAACAAGCTAAAGAAGTACATAGACATTGTTTTAAGTTGCATACAATTAAATGTTTGTCTGGTTATAATTACTACTGCTAATCCTTCAAAAGCTTAATTCCGTTTTGGTATCATAGAACGTTAGGAGTTGGAAGGGACCTCTGGAGATCATTGAGTCCAACCCCCTGCCAGAGCAGGACCATAGAATCTAGGGCAGGTCACACAGGAACGCAGCCAGACAGCTCTTGAAAGTCTCCAGAGAAGGAGACTCCACAGCCTCTCTGGGGAGCCCGTTCCAGTGCTCTGGAACAGTAAAGAAGTTCCTTAGTAACCACCTAATTTAACTAAGATACTTTGAATTGGAATGCACCACCACAACCAAGAGTCTGCTCTCAGAGTTCCCGTTCTATCACTGGTGGTACGCTGCAAAAACGTGGGGGGGGAGCCTCGTTGTGCCTCACTTAGCAATAATAGTCAAAGAAGTCGTAGCTGCACATACATTTTTTAAAAGTACAGCAGAGAGCACTTGATATCAGTTCATGCACCTTGAAATACCACGCATGCCAGTACACTGTACTATCTGAACTACAGGATGTGTTAATCAGAGACCTCTAATATGGTATGCAAGGCTCATGAAAATTGGTTAGCAATTTTAGCATCGTAAACTAAAAGAGAACATATCTGCTTAAGTATTAAGTGAGCAGGGAAGTTTATTACTTATAATATAACCTACTGAATGGTTGCAATAGCATAAAACTAGCCAATGGACTTAGTACCATGTTCTATAACAAAAGAGCCATTGGCCTTTTGGCTTAGGGTACATCCACACTGCACAGGAAAGACCAGGACAGAGATCCTTGCAGGTAGAGGAGTTCTGAAACTGGAAGGCTGACAGCCAGGTCACACTGAACTACACCCACACTAGATAGGCTAGTTCACGTAGGAGGAAAGGTCTCAGGAGCTGCCACCCTACTCTCACCTGCCTGCATCCCCTCACTGGAGAGGTTCTTTTGGACACTGGTCAACATAGACATGTCACATCAGTGTGACCTGGATCCAGCAAACCAAGCCCTTGGCAGAGCTCTCGCAGACACTTCTGAACAAGAGGAAGAAAGAGGTTTTCAGAAAGCTATAGCCTGTGAAATCCAAAGTGAATGTGAAACTGTGAATGGCACTGGGCCTTAGCAACAGACAAAAGATGATTCTGATACACTAGAGTCTAACTGTCCAGTTAGGAAGTTATTTGTACTCTTTTATTGGTTAACATCACCAACTACATGGACAAATAGAAAACCATGCACAAACTATGCTCTAGGCTGGGATCCTCCTAGCCATGTTTGCATGTGAAATAAAATCAACATTTGATTTCCTACTTCAGAAGTAGTTCGAATGAACAGAAGAAACTGCCTACTTGGGAGTTATCTTTCAGCTGCTAATCCCAGCATCATCCTGCAAGTGAGATACTCCCCTTAACACCCAGCAATGCCTTTAACTGCGAGGCCTGGACCCATTAATAAATCTGCACAAAAGAAAAATGTTTCTATTACTTGTCATTTTTACTAAAATGAGCATCTTCTAGAACAAAAGCTGAAATCAAGGCAGAACAGCTTTTCATGTGAGGAACAGAACAAAGTCATTAGCTATGCCAGAGAGTGCATCTGTGTGCTGTCCCACAGGGTTTAAAATTCCTGACCTGTAAAAGGAGGGAAGGCTGCACTCCCTTCTCATGCAGAAGGAGAGATAAAGATGACAGGAATAAGTAGGTATCCTTACAAAGAGCCACTTTAAAGGAAATACCCTTAGATCTCAATGGATGTCCCTTTTGGCACTAAAGATATATTTTAACGTATAGTTGTGTGTGCTGTAGCAATATAAAAGAATAAAAGTCTTGCTGAAGTTCCCCAAGCCTTTGCTGTGAGCAGGCATAGGTAAAAGAATTACAATAAAGAGAAGATTTTGCTTTGGAGCTTTTTATCTGAGTGTTGCTTAACTATGCGACTGTCATGAACACCCAACCACAGATCTCAGCGGACAAAAGACAAAGAAAGGAGCGTGACATCTGCAATTGTGGTGTAACAAAAAAAGCAACAGTGTAAGTCATCTCTCTGCTTTTGCAGGCAGGTAGAACTCTTGCATATGTATTAAAGATGGCAATAGCCTTGCTTTCTCACTCACACAAACAGAAGAGGAAAAAAAGAAATGCCTGGACCCATTCTTCTGTCTTATACAGAAAAAGCTTTGTCTGAAGTCAGAGTTTTAGCAGGAATCATAGCGTTTCACTCGTTTAGCACTTTCCAGAGAAAGTTCTAACCTGAAAGCATCCTTCATTAGATGAAGGATGAAGAAATGCAGCAATATATACCAGGCATAATAAGGTTGCAACTCAAACTGATAGTGTCTCTGTAATACATGTTGCTTAAATTAGTGGTTATGTAGGATCTGGCATGTCAAGGAGGCTTGCTCAGACTACAGGATCTCCTTTTATGAGTCTTTTTTCCACCTAGTTTGAGGACATTTGGCTCATGTTCACAGTTAAGGAGCTAGTAGAACCATCTCTCAAAGAACCAGATGTTTACTTCAACTGATTCAAGGCACAAAACCTATCTGGCAATCCTATAACATGCACATTGTTGTGACACTTTAGTACTTTCACAATGAAATATAGCTCAAAAGAAAATAAGCAGAAACAAAACATGAAGAAATAGAGCTGGGAGCCCACCGGCACATAGGAAGTCTTGAAGAACATTGCTTTGTTCAAAGGACACCAGGCCATAAGAGGCACAGCCCTACAATCAACTTCAGTTCTAGACTATGCAGGGGTCTCCAGCATTTCCTTTCCCTGGGTGTTTGCAGTTTCCCACCTACAACCTGGGAAAAGGATGATGGAAAGTTTTAGGTTGCACCAAAGAGATAAGAACCAGGCACCACCGACTAAAGCCCATGTGATTCCAAATCTGTGCATTCTCCTGTTAAGCTCTTTAGGTCACAGCTACTGACCTTTATTTTATGTGCTGCAATGCTATTGCAAGCAACGCAACAGTTCAGCATGACACTCTGTTACTAACAGGGCTGGACAGAAAACTGCCTGAGGTAACAACACTAGATGTTATTCAGGCATGGAGAACGAGTGCCTTTCCAGCGTTTCCCTCAAGAATAAGCCTCCAGAGTGCTCGTGCACCTGGCTTTGCCAGGGAGGTGTGGTACATTAGGTGTTTTTCATGCCTGAGAGCTGAGTCATAACTTCAGCCCACAGAAGCAAACCTAATGAAAGGTGAGATTTTTCTTTTCCTTGCCACACTTTGACATGTTTCTGTGAAGATGCCCAATTACTGGAACAACAAGTACAGCCAGTGAGCATCCGCTGTTGCTGTCCAACTAACGAGAGGGGCTCATGCCAACATACACTTTACTCACACGCACGTCTCCTTAGTAATGCTGGATAATACTTCGCAAATTAATAAGCATACAAAATGACTTCTTAGTCTTCGTAGTAAGAGTAGAGGAAGCCATTGGAGATAAATACTGGCACACAGAACCTCACCTGTGACCAATCTGTTCTAACATGCTGCCTCTGGCCTGAGCCATGTACCGAGTGACTTAGAAAAAGAAACAGGAAAATCTGTTAGAGGTAGGATTTGGGATATGTCACCCCTTAGACGGGTTTTTTGTTGTGATCCCTAAAAGTTAAACCACCCTAAAGCCTGAGGGTTTTATATCCACCTCAAATGTTTGTTAGCAATAACATGTATAATTCTGGATATTCTTGCTATTTATACAAAAGCGTTCAATCCCTTTTTTAATCCTGCTAAATCCTGTGGCCTCAGCAATGCCTTATGGCAACTGTTTTCACAGTCAAATCACATCCATAGTCAGGGACCTCAGCGCTTGCAGGCTTGCTGCCATGGAGCTGGTAACACAGCAGCTCCGCGGACCTGAGAAGGCTCAGCACTGGTTACGACTCTTTGCCTACAAGGCACGATGAAGCAATGCAGTTTCACCAGCCCTGCTGGGGAGCAAGGTACAAAAACCCAGGTAAAGATTGGCTTCTAGTCACCAGATTAACTCTGTCAGAGCTAGTTTTGCTGCCTGTCCTGCACATCAGTATATGTCTGTCCCTATTTTTGGTGCTACAGTAGAACTAAAAGCTCTGTGACATATCTCAGCTGGCACAGATGATCCAGGACTCCTGGGTTCCCAAATCCTCTTCAGTTTGCAAGGCTGGCAAGCAACCTGTACTTGAGAAATAGAGCTGCTGCTGAACCAGGAGACTTACAGCTTGGGCTCTAAGGCTTTATTTCAAAGCAAAATCAGAACAGACCAAGAGCGAAGTACTTAATTTTCAAGTTACCATGGAAAATATCTCTTTTTTTATATATATCTTTTAAATGGAGTAAGGTTTTTAACTTCTTTTCACAATGAAAAGTTTTGCACCTGTGCCAAACATACAATCGGAATTCATGCAGTCATTCCTGTAGCCAGTGCAGGGCCAGGGAAAGGTGCACACAGCTTGTTCTAAGAAATCCAACTATGGCCAGGTTTTTGTAAGTGGATTTTGGGAGGCTTTCTATCAAAATACAGGTCAAAATGTGAAACTAGAGACAATAGATACAATGCAATGTAACACAAAGGAAAGGGTTTATCCTCACTGTTAAGTGTTATCACTACTGTTTCAGATACAATTAAAAGCAGCAAGTTGGTTTTGATGTGTTAGTTTAAAAGCTTGCTGCAGAGCTTGCACTGCATAGAGACATCTTTGCTGAAAAAGGTCAGAATTGCTTTGCATTTCAATCACCTCTCTCTAGAGGTACAACTAGAGAACTCTATAACCACGTGCAGTCCCATTTATAAAAAGATTCACTAGCAGGACAGCTTGTGAAGGGGTCTATATTCTGTCAGCAGGCTGCCTGCATCAACAGTATAAAAAAAAGGAAAATAAGCCAAGCATAGATCAACATTATTGATGATACCTTAGGAACCATCAGACCACTGCATGCTTCCATAGTCTGACACTGAATCTGTGGAGGCTGACTATTGAAAATAGAGCACAGACAAATGTGCCGTAGATAACTCTCCAAATGTTTTTAAAAAAATATTCTCTCAATATTAAAAAAAAAAAAATCATACTTCCTTCATCAAAGGGATGAAAACTTCTGTATAAATTGAAGAGAGAAACAAAAGTAATACTTCTGGCAAATAATTTGTGACATGATGTACCTAGAAAGTCATCAGTGTAATATCTGAGCTGAATCTGAATCAATTAAGCCACCACAGACTACACGAGCATAAGTATTTCTGCTGGCTTTGGTGCTCTGCAAGGTCTCTGAGAAAGCTGAAGCTTGGCAAACCTGAACAAAAGAAAGAACTAAGTTAAAAACCAAAAGAATATTGAGTGATTTTTATTTCTTTTTGAAAGTTTTGTGAAATTTAGGCCAATTTCAAAATATTGTAATAGAACAGGGAGAGAAACCTTATGAACTTTGAATACTTGGATTTGGCAGTGCTAAACAATTCTGGCTTTCACTTCATTATGGGATTCAGATCAAAACCGACTTCCTTGTTTTAAAAACTCTTCACGGCTTATTCTTGCCAACCTGTGAACTGTGGCCCCTGTATTCAACAAGTACTGGCTTTCTTTCCCTCCTTTCACACATTTGCACCTCTAACAGTGCAAAAAATCTGCCTCCCTCAACTTCCTTCACCTGCCTTGTGAGTCACCAATCCACCCACACAAACAGAAAGAACAGCAACAAAAAGCAAACTCTTCCTGCCACAAAATCCCTTTTCGCCACCTCATTTTCCCCTCAATTTCTCTGCCCTTCTACTATTGTTTCCCATTTGCTTTAGTAGCTCTGCTGATGTCCTGATTGCAAAAGGCTACTCAGACAGGGAACTTCCACTCCACTTCCCATTTCCTACCCAATGTAGTCACCTCTACACCTACCCCAGACTGCATATGCTATCCTATTTATCCCTAGAGTGATGACAGATACTATGTGAGGGATACTTTACAAAATAAAAGGTATTATCCAGCTGTAATAATAGGGAAAAGAAGGCATGGTGTTAAGACAAAAGACTGCTAAGGTGGGGAAAGTATAGTTATAAAATAGACAGATTTCAGTGCTCCCAGGAAACAGCATTGTAGTATCTTCTGCCATTAACAAAGTATCACCTACAGCAATATTTTTGCACGGGAGTAGTAAACCCTTGGTGGCTCTGCTTTGGAAACAGCAGTAGACTTTAAATCCTCCCTGAGCACACTTAAGTTCAGCAGTTTAAAAAAAGCCCTGGAAGAGCACAAGGACTAGATTCATATCTGACATGAAAATATCTTATAAACTTTAGTAACTTTGGAAGACAGGGCCAGATATCTCAAGCGTTTTCCATCTCAAAACATTTCATTGCACAGATTTTTGTATGACAGCACTATGGGATTTAAAAAAATATGTATATTTGAGTTGATAGGTGTTGACTCAAAGGAAAGCCTCACCAACATCAACTCCATAGCCACCTGGAAGATGGAAGAAAAAAAAACCCAAAACCCATACGAGTGAAAAGCTATAACCTTTTCTTGGGTTGCTTGCAGTGGGAAGCCAATGGACAGTAACTCTATGTACATACTCCAGGTGCATCTTCACCACATATGGGTGGAGGGGAAGATCATTTATCTTCAAAAGCATCAAGGTATGGTAGACAATAGTAAGAGCCATACCTAGATGTACTTCAATGCAGATCCTAGAGGAATTCAGCAGCAAAACCTGCATTTCATGGAATTATTTTTCTGGTTACCAGAAGAAAGAGGAATGTCAAAATATAGGCTCCAGTAAAGGACATCATCTTTTCTCTTGCTCTATGAGATTCTGCTCATTTGCTCTGCCTGCTTGTAAATCCATCAAACAAAAACCAGACCTTTCAAAAGCCCGTTATCTCCTCTGCCTTCACTTTTCTGTGGTATGTTCTTCTGACCTTTCACTGTAAAATCTCCAGTTTGTGTCATGACTCAGGGGTTTTGCTCTTCAGACCACACTCCTCAGACTAAAATCCTCAGCAACAAGCAGTCTGAGATTAAACCTTGATTTGATCACCTGTGCTTTTATGACTTTCATACCCAGAACAGCTCAGTGTAAGTATAATAAAGTAGAAATATTCAATAAATATAATCGTTTGGGTTACTTTGTTGCATGGAGGCACATATTCAGCAAGTACCAATTATCACAAGCCTGAACAAGACCCTCCATGTCCAACTCCTCAAGCAGAACACCAAGACAAGTCTGCAGCTCAGTACAGCTCTGCCTTCAGTTTGGTCTATCCAAAATTTCTTTTCTTCATGTGACATTACTCCGTGCCTGTACCATGGCTCAAGAGAAGGAAGAAGCTAGACATTAGAAAACAGGAGTTGTTCCAACAGACAAGGAAGGATCAGCACTTAGTTAAGGCAGTGAAGTAGCAGTCAGTCACAGAGCAATAAAGAATAGAAGATATTTTGTCCTGCGGCAAAAGTGGAGCTACAAGTGAAATTTAAATAGGACCTGGTAAATGGAGCACTGGACACAAGAGCGCATTCACGTCTATATTTAACAAAAGAACCCCATATGAGGCATATGTTACAGGCCATAGTCCAGTCACAACAAACTTCAGCAAGCCTCAAGGCAGCATCTCAGTATTGTCCTACTTTAGGATACAATGATTGATTGAAGATGCTTAGAGGACATTGAATCCTGTACCATTTCAGGTGTAATGTTGTCATATATGATCGTCTCATTTTGGGAGTCTAGGAACAGCAAAGAAATTTTACTCCCTCTCCATCATCTGCTTAGAGATCATTGCACCGACCAAACCCAGTGGGCACTCTACTATAAATAATGTCCATGCTTCCAGAGAGGCTATGGCAGTGTAGCTTCTGCCCACCTTCCATTCCTATATGTCAGTGTGTGAGCGCTGGGTAAAGAAAAGTCGAGGAAAAGTGGTGACTTCTGACCACAACACCAACATCCTCCCTTCAAAACCTGATACAAAGACAAAGGTTTCAGCTATTGAGAGCAGACAGGTTTCTTCCTCCTAGTTGTCATGCCTGGGGACCCCAAAGCACTCCGCTTCTGCAGTGGGATGCCTGGCTTGCTCAATTGCTCCTGTGCTGAGCAGGGACTTAAGGTATCCCAGTGTCTGTTGGGAAGAAGATGCTACTCCTGCAGACTGCTGAAAAGTTCAGAGTCTCTGATTTTGCACCTTTAAATTGAATTGGGTGCAAAGATCAATGAAAGCAGCTCATGAGTAACTTGTAAAATTCCTTAAACACTGGACACCAGCTATCAAGAAAAAAAAAAAAAATCCCGTTTATCCTTTGCATCTCTCCAGGAAAAAGTAAATCATTGTTAACTACCAAACACCATGCAAGTATTTATATATACATACATATAATAAAAAGTTAGAAAATAAAAAAAATAGGTCAGGATTGCTACATTATGTGTTGGCCCATCTTATCTAAGCCCCATGAAACAAAGCCCTTACTATTTTTTTCCCCCACTATTGCAATTATTTATTTGCCATTCCTTAAAAAATAAAAGCTAATACCAATACAAACGACCCAAATACTTTCCCTTAAACCACCAACAAATCATTAACTGAGCTCAGAGTTAATAGCTTAAGAATATAAAGTATAATATATTGTAACAGCAGTGATAGAAAGAAAAAGATTTAAAGAACATGGAACTATTACAACTAGTTTTGAGAGCTCAATGTGAAATCAACCAGAAAATGATCATTCCACAACTATAAATACAGAGTACTAAAACCAAAACAAAGTCTCTAGCTTTGTAAAAAAAAAATCCATAAATAAAAAAACACCCCTCTAAACCATTTTAGGGGAAAGTATTTAAGCAGCTATAAAATGGAGAATTTGTTTTCTTTATATTAAGTGTAGCTTTGATTGAGTCTGTAGAATTAAACACTAATGTTATTGTAAATAAAACACAAGGAACTGGAATTGGTGTTTGGCATATAATCAAGAAATAAGCAAGTCACAAAGTCAAAGGATGTGATATGCCTTTATATGGCTTAGTTAGGGTTACTTTTGATGCATTGCAAAATAAAAGTATTCCTTATGCAAAGAAACAAAAATAATTTATCTTCAAATATGCACAGAGAGCTCACACACTAATACTCTCTCTATATACACATTCTCTTTGCAAGTACCAGCAGATTAACATGTATAACGCATTTGGGGTTTGGCTGGACATGTTCAATAGGTATAACTGATCGACATCATGTTCCCAACTGCTTGTAATAGACTGAAGGAGCATACCATTTAATTTTATTTTTCACAGCATTTTAGATGATGGGCTACAATCAATCATGCTTATAAAATGAACTGGCAATCAGAAAGCCCAGTCTTGCCAGCTCTGATGATTTCTATCATAAGTGTTACAAGATTTGATGCTCTGGTTAAAGTTCCAGCTCCCAAAACTTAGGAGTTACGCGAGACAAGACTTCTCTTTAAATCAAAGACAGTGATGTGAAAAACAAACAAATAAAAAACCCAAACCAAAACCCATAAGCCAAACAACACAAAATCATGACCCAATTGGCACCTTGAAACTCAAAAACCAGAAAAGACTATAAAAGAGAGCATAAAATCCCCTTATCACTTAATAATTGACTTCGGTTTTCGGCATCTCAGAACATAAACCTTTTGGAGAATTAGCTTTAGACCTTTTAAATATCTGGGACCAGTGGCACCAGAACCCAGACAAGATAATAGCAGCCCAATGACTCTACCTAGAGACCTCACCCTGAAAGATTTCCATCTCTCCCTGTCCAAGCCAACAGAATCCAAGGTACTTGCAAACTGAGCCAACAACTTACACAGGTATCACTGTAATATATTAGCACAGTGGGGGCATCCAAAGTTGTTTCCAGAGCCTTTGGGATAGGACTAGATTAAGCCTTAAATATATATAGTTGCCTACATGTCATAATTTCACGCTAACAGTTCTGCCCTTTGTTCCACCACAGCGGCAAACAGAGACATTATAGTTACTCCGAACTGTGTAATTTCAATCTACTCAAAACCCTCTGCCTAGACTTCCCTGCTGTATCTCCCATCAGAAATCAATAAAGCAGACAGGACTCATGTAAGGAATCCATGTGACAGAAAACCAAATCTCAGACTCAAAAAAAAAGTGTAGTAAAGCGTATTTACAGGTGTCCAACAGGCAAAGCACACATTAGAGCAGTACCAAGCAGAGGAAAGGTTATCTAAATGATGAAACAGCCAGCACATCAAAGCTACTGCAGTGCACCCACACTGCTGCTAAACAGCTAAGTGTCTGATCCTGGAGTCATTGTGAGTTGAGTGCTTGATAACCCAAACCTACGATTTGAGTTAAAATAAGGAGAGTATTCACTATGAGCTGCATTAACACGATGGAGAAGGCAGCAAAGGGGGAAAAGCCATGAATCATTAAGAAAGAGAAATGAAAGGAAAGCTGTAAGAGTAAATAAGCATCTTTGGTTTGTGTGGAGGATTTTCACTCCTTTTTTCTAATGGAACCATCTTTGAACTTGACACAAATAATGGACAAGCTATGATGGCTCAGGGGAGCCACAGCCAGTCCAGCATACATCTGCACCATAGCTGCTCCACGTAATGTTCTGATATCTGCACTGTTTTTCCTTGCTAGATATCCACTTGCATTTTATTCTTCTGCAGGGAGAATCTAGTCTGCACCTGTTGCTACTAATTATAATTTAAAATGTAAAATGCAAAGGACAGGAATATATTGGTAGAAAGCCTACTGTTAAGCCTACTTTTAAGATTTAATATCTAGTATACATATTTAGTGCAAACTAACACAACTCTAGTACTCTACTGCACATTTGGTCGCACTGTATGTGGAGCTTTATGAATTTAAGTGGACGTGAAACCAAATCGCCACCCCACAGGTCTGTACAGAAGATTATAGTTGAGTGGTTTCTCTTTTTGGTTTAAGGATACACAAGAGATCACATTATTACTGCAAATAATGGTGTAGCATTGTCAGCAATAGTAGTAGGCAAAGAGTATTCCTGCACAGCTCATCAGCGTGCCAAATCTACATGCACGCCACACATACGACTCCTTGCCAAAGGATTCTGCACATACCAAAAGGTGGTGGAGAAACTTGGTAAGCTTCTGGAAGATAAAGCCAATGAGGTTCAGTAAGGCCACAGGAAACTCTTCCAGCTAAGGGAGTGACAGGCAGGTATGTAGAAGTATTATGGTGAAATACCACACACATTTCCTGCACTCTTCTTACTCTTTGTTACATAACACCTGCAGCCACAACTGGAGAGAGCCCACCGAGATAGATGGACCCTTGCTTGAAGCCAGTATGACCACTACCATGTCCTTATGAACCTGATGAGGCACACATTGTAGGCTCCCAAGCACAGGTCTCAAGTATAGTTAAGCCTATCACTGTAACTCAGTTGCAAATGGTGGTGGGACGAAGAAGGGAGACTGATTAACCTGCAGTATGGAGAACATGAAGGTGCATCCAAAGAGTGAAAGCAGACAAATATGCATGGATACGTGCACACTAGGGGACTGCAGAGTCAAGAGCAAGGCACTCTTCTCTCCATGGCAAGGAACTGGAACAGAGGCTATTATCACACAAAGATCCAAACCTCTCACTGGGATACACTGGAATAGCCCCATACGGTGAGCTGTGACACTTGCAAAGAGTGATCAGAGATTATAGGTGCAGCTTTCTCCTGTGCCTTCACATCAGGGTCTGCTTCCCAAAAGAATTGCCAACAGCACTAATAGACAACCAAAGACCTGAAGAGTCATTGAAATGTACTCAATGCTTTGATCCCAAGCACTCCTTGCAGAAAAAAGAAAGTATGCTGATAAGGTGAATACCTTCTGCAGATAACCAAGAGGCATGAAGAAAAAAAGATAAATAAGTTCCCCTTGGCTGAGAGGTCTGGCACATATGATCTGAATTCAATCTCATCAGCAATTAGCTTCACGTCACAGAATGGCTGAGGCTGGAAGGGACCTCTGGAGGTCATCTTTTCCAACCCTGTGCTCCGGCAAGGTCACCTAGAGCAGGTTGCTCAGGACCATGTCCAAACAGCTTCTGACTATCTCTAACAAGAGGGACTCCACCACCTCCCTGGGCAATCTGTGCCAGCGCTCAGTCACTGTCACAGTAAAAAAGGGTTTCCTGATGTTCAGAGGGAACCTTCTGTGTTTGTTTGTGCTGTTGCCTCTGGTCCTGTCACTAGACACCACTGGAATGAGCCTGGCTCTGTCCTCTTTGCACCCTCTCTTCAGGTATTTATACACATTAACGTGATCCCCCCCAAACCTTCTCTTCTCCAGTCTAACAGAAATCTCAACTACCTTTCTTTCTTCCAAGAAAAGCAAGGCTGGGTGTAGGTCAACAGACTTTTCTGCTACCTGTGCACATATGCATATTTGGAAGTGAACTTGAACCAGTCCATTTAATATTTAATCCAACAAACATGATCCTGGCCCAGGCTGGTGACTTCACTGGCTTAACCAACAATGGACCCTTTGCAATTCAATGGCTATGTAATACAGGAGATATTGGGTGTTACATTTAAAGGGAACAAATTCATTTGTTGGATTGCTTATGTGCAAATGTGAATACTGCCATTTCAACACTAGTTCTACTTGCTAAAATTAACAGGATATAAATTACAGGTCTTTCATGCAAAGCTATCCTAAAATATCTGTTAGTATGTGGTGAGGAAGAGATAGCACATGTTGAGTATGTACCAAAGTAGACCCTGAGCTCAGCAGGCCTGAGACAAAAATGCTTTGTGTACTCACCTATGGCAAGACAGACTTTTCCATATGAAAATACTTCAGCTAAAAAGCCAAATCTAAGACTTTGTTGGTGGAAGACAAAAATCTAAGCAGTCAGTCTTTATGGTTGCAAAGATAATTTTCCAAATATGAAACAGTACAGCACTGGCTTCATAAATCTATTGCTAATACCCCTGTCTGCCTTTACTCATAATTGTGCAGGCCTCCGAACTGCAGATCTCAATCCCTTGTGGGCTGCCTGATAGCATTCTATCAATGTCTTCTGTGTGGTTTTAAAAATACCATACAACTCTTCTGAAATGGTTGCCAGTTCTTTAAATGAAGCAAATTCAAGCAGGAGTCTGGAAAGAGTCTATATTTAGAGTTTGATTACAGATTAACCCTGGTAAATTTAAACCAATTTAGTTAGCAAGACATTTTTAAATAAGTGCTTGTTTCAGTTATGAGCAGGGTTTTTTCAGCTTACTCTGACAGCACCCTAAAGCAAATTTGAACTAAAACAAAGGTGACCATTCCCAAACTGAGCATCCACTACCTGAATCCCAAATTTAAAGCTGTGCTATCATCTTACGGAGGCATGGCTTTCCTTCCACCTCTTATGGACTTCACATTAGATTAATTTGTTGTTCTCCTTCATCTTCGATTCCATAAATGCAGTCAAGTAACTACTTGAATTTATAAAAGCACCTAACATTAACAGATGTGGTTTTGTGTGTCCCAATGGGAAAACGCTGTCTCTTCAGGCAAAGAAACAGCATGGAAGATGTCCAGAGGAGTCTAACAACGCATTTCTGTGGCAAACTATGGACAAGCTTTGCCTGCCTTCCAAGCAGAACAGAAATCTTGGCACAATGAATTGTGTAGAACTGGACTCAGTCATTTGCACCATTGTCACCACTGATGGAGCTCTGTTCTCTGAGACTGTTATGAATATGACCTATTGCACATATGACTTTAAAAGTCGGTCCTACCACGCTTCAAACTATTTGCTATCTAGAAAGCATTAGTGTTTTTCAGGAATCCTCTGAAGTTCCCACAGGAATACCTGGTGGAACGGTAACCCAAATTCTGTGTGGCCAGAGCACCTCCTGCTTTGGAGGTGAGCAATTAGCTTATACTGGTGCAGCTAATTGGCTGGTACATTATCTTAGCCACAAGTGCAGAAACACAGGCCAGACAAGCATTTCAACACTTCTGGCTAGGGGATCTTGCCCTCAACACACATACTGATGCTTGTACATGGTCTCCTGGCTGTCTATACTCCTGTCCATCTGTTGGGATGGCATTACGCCAGCTAACAAGGTAGCATGCCAGCTTCCCTAGCACAAACGTGCCAAATAAAGATAGGGTGTTTTGAATGCACTGCTTTCAGAAGACTGCAAAAACCAGGTAGAAATCGTCTCCACTGAAGTAAAAAAAGCAAGAAACTTCTGCACATCCCCAGCTCTCCTGCAGTTATTTTTGGTTTGATCTTCATTTTCAATATTCAAGCACCTACCCAAACATGGAAATCTGAACAAAGTCGTTGAATATCAGAGATTGCCAGGCAAAGCAGGTGTTATTTTAAGACTTGCTGGTAAGACCATTACATGCCTGCAGGAGGTCCTATCTCTCTCTATATACATCCCACTAATACCCTTAGGAGAGAGCTCTCCCATCTAAATCTGCACATTTTTTCAACTGTTTTCCTTAGAATTGGCTCTACTCCTTCATATTTTAAGAGTAGCTCTCTCTATAAAAGAAAACTACATTTTTTCAAAGGACTATTAGCCTTTTAAATAGAACCACAAGTATATAGGAAACCCTTCACATCTAGTAGTATCCAGTTAACTTCAATTTTACTGTGAGCTTGAAAATTACAGAAACAGCTCAAGAATCTGTGATATTGTTGTATTCATACAAGCAGGAACTTCCCTATAAGCACTAATTCAGAAGTCTGGAGAAACAAAGACTCCCTCTTTCCTTTTGTTCACAAGCTACACAGTCTCAGTCCCTGAGATCAACAAGTCTGAAGAGCCATAATATACAGTGTTTAAGAAGCCAGTCAGCTTGCCAGCTCCAGACATTACTGAGCTCTGTGGAGATACTAGAAATTATCTTCTGTAAAGCTTAAAGTCTAAGCTGCACACTTGCCATACGAAGAGAGTTGGCCAAAACCACAGTTTTTGGAGGAGGAAAAAAAGAAAGGAAAAAACCAAAAGAACTTATGTAATAAATATTGTGGACAGGAAGCAGGAAAACGGAAAAGCCAGTAAAGGCCTAAACAAAGAAAACAGAAGCAACATGGACTGACTCCTCCTGGGTTTAATATTAAGCCATCATAAAGCTGCTGCAGCAGCCACAGGTAAATACAGGAAAACTGGGTTTCCTTTAAAAAGCAAAACTCAGACAAGGCCACCTGCATGCTGTCAAAAGCCTTTCCTCAGGAGTTACTTCTCCAGTTACCTGCTTCATTCACTGGTAGATATGTCATTAGCACGAGCACCTTTCACGTTCTGGCACAAGTGCTGTCTCCACGTTCCCCAGCAGCCTGGTGGGGGAAAAAAGGCCAAAGAAAGGTGTGTGTTTATCAGAATAGTTGACTTACAAACCAAGAGTCCTGCCTATATTTGCATCCATTTCCCAGAATCATTATATCAACAGGATACAGTCATCCATCGTGTACTGAAGTCATCACAGCAGCAGGACCTTTCCTTCTCAGGTCAGCTCAGTCCAGTCACTTAACTGCTCTGTCATTCAGATCCCACTGCTCTTGATACTGCCACATTCCTGGACTGGGCTCAGGTAGAAGCAACATTACACACTTCATGACTCCAAAGCCAAAGAACAGGCAATTGCTCCACCCTACCCTTCCCTTTCTCCCACAGAGATTTTGCCTGACAAACAGAAATAAAAGATCATAGCTCAATCTACATGATTTGGCTTTTAGCTTTTACTACAGTTTGTCACTAACATCCTTGAACAGGGATCATGCTCAGAAGCATCATTTTTTACAGTAATAAAGTATGTGTTGGTGGGGGGAAATACAGAACGTGGAGACAAGCAGATCTGGGAAAGGTTTTTAATAGCAAACACAGCCAGCATGAACGTAACCACCTGCTGGGAGGCGATTCTGACATGTAAAATATTGAGTGAGCGTGAATGAAGAATAGCAAACCCCAGCCATGCACGAGACACAATCAAACCTGACCCCCTTGAAATTTTTATTTGAATTAATGTTACCTTTTAATAACCTTTCACTGAGCTCTGCAAAGATAACAGGTGTCATTAAAACAGCTGTCACCGTGCCAGTCTTCCCGGAGACACCTATTTATTTGGATCTTTCAAGAGAAACATAAATGAAATCAGTCATTCTATATTAGAGGGTTCCCAGGGACAGTTAGTTGATTGGCATCTCACGCTAGTGGGCAAGTCACCGCAAGACACTTGTAGAAGACAGCATTTTCCCTGAAGTCTTGATGCTTTAACATCTGACAGGAATACGTATATATGTATAGATTGATTTTTTTTGATGAGCGATACTCTGTGAAATATCAGAGAGAAAAAATGTCAGACATACATTGCATAGCAATCGAGGGCTAATGAAGATCCAGGTATTAAATCAATTAAGAAGTATCAAAAGCTACCTAATCATCAAGGAACAAAATTGGCACCACAATATGTAGCGAGTATGGGAAAGCCTAATTTACTAAACATACCCTGCAGTCACATAATTGCATGTAATTTTACCAGCATAATTAACTAATTTAATTACCACTTCTCAAGTGCATCAATTATTGACATTACAGAGTTTTCAGACAGCAGAATTACTATGTGGTACATTCAGAGAATGCAAAATGCTTTGTACGCCTATTTTCCAGTCACAGTCAACAACTGAGAAGGAACATAGGCAGCAAAAGGGGAAAAAATAGCAAGTGCACCACACAGAGCACAGTGTAGCGGTCAGGTTTATGAGATGAACCAAACAAAACCATGTTTATGTATAATCGAAAAGTCACTGGAGGGACCAAGGAGACAAAATCTCAGCATGGTGCTAGACCAGACAACTCTTATTTCTGAACAACAATGTTTATCTTCAACAAAATCTATTCAGGAGGTGACAAGCTCTTTGAGATCTACCAGCCACCCTTACCTCTTAACCAAGAGCTCAATCTTAAAGTTAGATCTGCAAGGATATACAGATGCCAGCACCATGCTCCACTGGCCTCACTAAAAAGTCATAAAGGTGTCAGGTCGTTCCTGCACAAGTCTCAAAGCAGAATCAGTGCCCAAGGAGATTCAGGCTAGTATGTGATCGGAAACAGGGATGTGCTCAAACAGACCCTGGATGCACTGGTTCCCTTCAAGACAGTGGAAAAAAGTACAAAGATGAAGTATGGATGCATTCTTATTAATTAAAACGTAGCTGTGCCATGTGGGATCATTACTCAGACTTGAAGAACTATTGATCCCCTGCTTAATGTTTAGACACTGTATGTAAATCTTTGCATAAAACCATTTTGTTTCAGCAATGAGCTTTTCAAAGTCAAGAGAGATGTCAGCATCTGCTCCCTATGGAGTCTTAAGAGTCAGTGTCAGTAAAAAATGGGCAGCGTCAGTAAAAATTATGCCCTGTGTCAGTAAATTTGTTAACAGGGTGGTTGGAAACCCTGGGAGCTGTGGTGTCATTTTCTTTTCCCATTGCCCTCTTGTACTTGACCTTTGCACAGCTGTTTCACAGTATCTGGAGATGGCTGAACTGTGAAATAGTGATTACAGGAAAGGGGGCATTTTAATGAGACAATACAACGTAGAACAAGAAGAGGGCATTCTTTCATATGCCAACTGAGATCTTTAAAGTCTTTTTTGTCTTTCCAATTCAATTAAGAACAATCACCACAACCTCCCCTCCCCCTTTTAAATCTAATGCCAATGTTCAGTTACCCTTTTTAAGGTCATGAAAGCTTACTGGATTCATTGTCGTGATTATTCCAAGCAAGCGGAGGCACTTTGTTGAAATAAAAGTCCAAATAAATCATCAATACCCAGAAGGAACTTAAAGTCATGCAGGATACAGCAAGCGCAGACTGGGTCCCATCAGTCACATCACCATCAAGCTTCTAGGCACAGTAGCACATCTAGTAAAGGCTCCTTAGACATGAATGATAGACTTGAGAAGAAATTCTACCAGAGCAAAGGTAGTGCTACCCTGTCCTCTTTAGGAGTAGACTTCATCCTCCAGTGAGTAGCATTTCAGAGATGTGACTATGAACCTGTTGCTTTCTGTACTCGTGATGGCCTTGTGAGGTTCCAGCTCAGGCAAAACTTAAGCATGTGCTTAAATTTAAGCAGTGGCTTCAGTGGAACAACTGGCTTGAAGTAATACAGTCAATTACATCTTTGACTAGAGATTAATCAGACTGGTCTGTTGCATGCAGCAATAATGAAGCTTCCTCCAAAGACACACAAGAGTCTCCTTGAATCTGCTTCAAAGGCTCTGTGCAACAGCAAGACACAACTTAGTCCCATCAGCACTCCTGACTTGAAACCATGATATGAAAAACCAAGACAGGGAGAAAAGCACATGTTGCAATCATGGGCAGCAGAAGGAAGAGAATGGAGGAGAAAGGGGACCACAACATTCTCATGCTAGCAGACAAAATGACTTTTGTAAGCAAACCTGATGAATGACGGTCTTCAGGCTGCTCTCTGTACACCTGCCACGTGGCTGCTATCAGTAAAAGCAATTCCAGTAATGACATTGATGTGTGAGGGGCCTGCACTTGGGAGACACCAGGCTTAAAACATTATTCATTGCAGTTGTAAGTGGGTGGTGGAACTTCACCAGTCAGCTGAGTAAGTGCATACAAATGAGAGTGAATGGACAGCAAAAAGAGTGGATGAGTCAGTACCAGCAGGAAGGAAAAAAGATAAAATACAAAAATTCTCCTTATACACTGTCAGTCCTAGCAGGGTTTGTCACACCACTCCAGCCTTCACACGTCCTCTCAAGTAACTCTAAAACCTGTAAGAGGTTTGTGATTTTTTCGGACACCAACAAGATTTACCAATCTGTGGCATATACATGCTACTAGCTGCAAGAACTTAGAAATCTGAAATACAAATTGTTAATAGTTTGTGCAATGCACACCTTAACAATTTGCATTTCAAATTGAAATGTTGTTCATGAACAAACTGCTAAAATTCACCATCCCATACACATACCACACACCCTGCAAGAGGTATGGCCTGTCATGCTACGTGTGCAGTCATTGATCGAAGACTGTCATGATGGGAAAGTTTGAGGTTGATCACAAATGAGGAGGTAACATTCTCCCCTTGCAGCTTGCGGAGCTGCCTGGGTTCCTGTTTCACAGAGACTAAGGGGTGCGAAGGGGATCAGACACTCACACTCTCCAGTACTATAGGATCCCTCTACCTGGAGTAGAGACTAGACAGATTTATTAAATAAAGATGCTTCTTAAGTTATCTTCACTTTTGCCCTATCCAAAACATTCCCTGCAAAGCTTTTCCTTAGCCTCTCAGACAAATGAATTTGGATGAACCTGTTTCTCACATATCCCATTACCCTTTGGCAAAAGCCTGTGAGTTTGGTGACCTCTCTTGGGAGGCCTTACTATCAGTGGTAAGGGAAATCATACTTCACACTCCACTTACTCACCCAGATACTATAACCTCCCAGATATATCTGAAGTTAAATCCTCTTTAGCCTTAATTCCGAATCTGGTATTTTGGACAAAACCTGTGTTTTTCTTCTCTGATGTGTTCCCATGCTTTCTAGATGCTTCAGCATCCCTTCAAAGTGGAACGTAGCACTGCAGATACAGATGGGAACAAAGCAAGAAGTGCAGCACAACACCGTGAAAGGCGCATGACCAAGAATAGCTAACCATCTGGCTCTCCTCATTGGCATTCTCAGTATCACGGTTTTCCCTTGCTGTTGCATGAGGAGGGAAAACAGGTTGAATCTCCTCTCCTACCACACATTTGTGAACCAGACTGCAAAAATTGGCCCAAAGGGTAGCACATCTGGTTAATGTCTCAGTACTCAGCTAATTGTTTAACACAGAAAATCTGTTCTGAGCTGCTCTGGATCTCTTTTAAATAGCTGTGCTCTTGTGTAATTGCTATCCACTCACCACACCAGGGTAGCCTCTGCACACCACATGTGCTACCAACACACAGTAGATGGCAAGGAAGGTCAGCACTGGGCCTGACAGCTCTGCCAGAGGCCTTCAACTAACCCAAGCCACTCTGGAACTCCCAGCAAGATAAGCATCAATTATTAGCTAATTCTATCAGTTACACATTGGAGTGGGTAGAAAACAACCAAAGTAAATCAGAACAATTTAGTGAAAGTAAGGAGGGGAGAAGGTGTCTGGTGGACCTTCATAGAATAGTTTGGATTGGAAGCGACCTTAAAGATCATCCAGTTCCAAGCTCCTTGCCATGAGGTGGGACATCTTTCACTAGACCAGGTTGCTCAAAACCCCATCCAGCCTTGCCTTGAACATTTCCAGGGACAGAGCATCCACAACTCCTCTGGACAACCTGTTCCAGAGCTTTGCCACCCTCACAGTAAAGAATTTCTTCCTTATATCTAATCTAAATCTACACTCTTTAAAGCCTATCAATACATGCACTTCAAAAAAGATGCTCTCCACCTTTCTTGTAGGCCCCCTTTAAGCACTGAAAGGCTGCAACAAGGTGTCCCCCATAGTCTTCTCCAGGCTGAATAAGCCCAATTCTCTCAGCCTGTCTTTGTAGGAGAGGTGTTCCAAGCCCTCTAATCATCTTCATGGCCCTTCTCTAGATTTACTTAAGCAGGTTTATGTCATTCCTGAGTCAGGGGCCCCAGAGCTGAACACAGTACTTCAAGTGGAGTCTCATAGGAGTGGAGTAGAGAGATAGAACCATCTCCCTTCAACCTGCTGGTCATACCTCTTTTGACACAGCCAAGGATACAGCTGGTTTTCTGGGCTGCAAGCACACATTGCTGGGTCATGTTGACCTTCTTGTCAAACAATACCCCTAAGTCCTTCTCCACAGGGCTTCTCTCAACCCACTCATTGCCCAGCCTGTATTTGGGCTTGGGATTGCCCCACCCATTAGCAGGACATTTGACTTGGCCTTAAACTTCACAAGGTTTGCACAGGCCCATCTCTCAAGCCTGTCAAGGTTCCTCTGGATGGCATCCCTTCCCTCCAGCATGTCTACCACACCACATAGCTTGGTGTTATTGAGTGCACCCTCAGCAGGTTTTTCAATCTCACTGTCCATGTCACCAACGAAGACGTTAAACAGCACCAGTCCCAGTAATTACCCCTGAAGAACATCACTCATCACTAGTCTCCACTTGGACATTGGGCCATTAACTGCAACTCTGAGAGTGACCATCCAGCCATTCTTTATCCACTGAGTGGTCCATCTGTCAAATCCACATTTCTCCAATTTAGAGACAAGGATGTCGTCTGGGAGAGTGTCAAATGTTTTGCACAAGTCCAGGTAGGTAACAGGGTGGTTCAAATCCCCTATGAGGACCAGGGGTTGTGAATGTGAGGTTGTCCCTATCTGTCTATAGAGGGCCTAATCCACTCAGTCTTCCTTGTCAGGTGGACTGTAGCAGACTCCCACTACAATGTCGCCTGTCTCTGCCCTCCCTTTAACCCTGCCCCATAAGCTCTTGGTTGGCTCCTCATCCATCTCTAGGCAGATTGGCATGCACCCCAGCTGGTCATTGATGTAGAGGGTGACACCCCCTCCTTGTGTCCCCTGCCTGCCCTTCCTAAAGAGACTATATCCTTCCATATGCCAACACTTCAGTCATAGGAGCCATCCCACCATCTCTCTGTGATGGCAATAAGATCACCCTATACTAGATATCATTTTGGCAGATAAGAAGGAATAGAAACAGAATTAAAAACTAGTGTTGCCTACACTCCATTACATCTGTAACAGTCACACAGCACCAAGTTAAAACCAGTTACCTTTCTACTTGGTGATCTTCAAAGACAAGTTTCAAAAAGGTGGCTACAATTAGCGTCAAATTCAGCCAGCGGGGGGGAAAAAAAAATATATATATATATATGATGGATAGGTGACAACGATTGGCAAGATCTTAGGAATATATTATTAGATATTCCAAAAGCCACAGTGTAATAATTCAGAAAAAGAATGACACTGGTTACAGAAATGCAGCCAGGCTTACAATGGAAGTGAAAGCATCTGTAATTTTTCAATGCACATATCAAACGGAAGAAAAAGTGAAAATAAGCATAAACCAGAACTCAAACATTGTAGAAAATGGAGACGGGAAACAAAAAGATATAACAAACCAATAGCCGACAGACCTAAAGAACCAGGATAAATATTTTAAAGTTCATTAGGAACAGAAGGACCTTTCACAATGACAGGAGTCTATTACTGGATGAAAAAAAGTTGGTTTGTGAGCAATAATAGCAAAACCACAAATATCTAAGAAAAATCTAAGAGAAGTTCTAATACTGCTGAGCAACCCAAAAACAAAATCCCCAAATACACCCTGTCCTCCAGAGATCCTTCCACTGTCTAGTTACAATGCAGCAAGATTTGAGTACAATTTGTAAGATTGTAAATGGGGAGCTAGAATTTAGTAGCCACATCTTCTATTCAGCAAAAGCAAAATAAGATTGAAAAGCAAAATAAGGCTCAAAAGCTGCAGAAAACAAACCTCAGATAAAGATGAGATTCTTAGGTTTTTGAGTTTTGCAAGGATCTAAGCCATTGGCCCGTTCACTGTTTTACAAATGCTTCACCATCCACATTCCCTGCTGTCAAAGGCCTGATGGACTAGCACGACCCGAGGAGAGATTACAGTGCACATGCACATGCTGATTGATACTAGCAGGAAATCTGGCCCTCCAGGTTTTGGGAAGAACTGTGTTTTATTCCTATTTTTGTTCCCTTCCAAAGATGAAAGATGAGAAGAATTCAGAACTGGTTCCAAAGGTGCAGGTGCTCTGCACAGTTCTGCTGGGGGGTGGGCAATATTGGCAGGACCTCCTCACCACTGCTACATCAATACCACACCTTGGCTCATCAACCAGTGAGACCAGCTGCATGAGAGACATTTAGGAAGCTTCCTTTTACACTAGTCCAGACATTTCCTTTCCACTACCAATTAACTACCCACAACATAGAAAAGCTTATCAGCAACATCAAAGAATGCATTCCTCACTAACACACACGGTACAGCAGATAACGTCTCTGGCTCCATCAGATTTTCTAATTAAGCGTGTGGGAGTGGGGGAAAGAACAGGGGGGGGCTTAAAAAAAAAAGAAAATCAAGCAGAGCACACTGTGTGTGTTGTTAGCAGTCACTACTGTAAACTGAAATACAGGTGCCATTAGCAATCTGCTGTCTGCTGAGCTGCACTGCTCTGGGGCCTCACTTCCCAGTTGGTCTTTTTTGTCTCTGTCTCTTAGAAAGCGTTGCATAGAAGACTCCTTCAGTGTGGTAAGGTGAAGAAATACATAGAACAAATAGCACATTGTGCTATTTTGCACAATCACTGTACATTTGCCTTTAATATCTTCCATCACACAGTTAAAAAAAAAATAAATTACAGGGACCAGATAATGAAAGCCATTGATTTAATAAAAAGACCATGTTGCTTTAAAAAACAAAAGCCAAATGGAAGAAACTAATAACTTCAACGGTTGAATTACTTATTAAACAGTTGAACAAATAATTCACTATAAGGAATTTATTAGATTAACTCAGCTTCCCCCCACTCAGCAGTTTAAAATTCACTTGAAAGAACCCAGTTGAGCTGAGGGCAAATCTCTATTTCAACTCTCTGCAAGTACAAGTACAGACAGTTCAATATTTTCTTTTCAAGCTCTATCAGCTAATTGAGAGTATTTACACTTTTTGTTTGTTTCCCGAATGAAAGGGCGCACATGCATTTCCAGGACAAATAATTGTGCAGGTTTTTTTTTAAAAAAAAAAAAAAAAAAAAAAATCGATGTCTTTACGTATTTGTGCCAGCAAAACTTGACAGCAGGAACATTCGCAGGAAGCAAACACAAAGAAGACGTCACTACAGATGAAGCAAATTAATTTTCAGATTGAACATTCCCAAAAATATTGTCCAGCTACAGACAGATCATTATGCTGAAGTATGAACTGTGAAAAATTAACAACAGAAAACATGCAGCGCTTACTTTGCAAGCCTCAAATTGGGTAAATCACCTTAGGTCTCACGGCTGTAGTAGCCGCATTAATTGCTCAAGATCTGGTTCCTAGATAAACTTTTCTGCATGGAAAACAAGTCTTTGTTTCATTAGTCAATCCTAATGCAAACTGATGGTGCTATACAAAACAATCTTCTCTTGAAATTCCAGTAGCAGCTCAATTGAGCTCAGCCTGAAACTGGCACCCTGCATTATTCTGTTTTAGCTATAGGAATCTGTCACATGCTGCTTTTTGTTGTGTTAAAAAAAAAAAAAAGAGTTAATATTTGGTTAATATGTTTATCTTTGCATAGCATTACTGTCTATGTGCAGGAAAGAAAGAAACAGCTGTTGCAAGCCTAACCCTTACTCATTAATCTTTCATCATCTTGGGACTTCCAGCATTGTCCTCTCTATTACAGCATCAGCTTTCTATTCAGCAGTGGTATCTGAGAGCAAATTCCCTACAAAACTGCCATTTAGACTTGCCAGATCCACTCGTACTGAACCTGGACACTGAGGCTCCACACACATCATCACCCAGCAGAGATGGGGGCACGAGGTAGGCAGTGTTTCTACCTTAAAGCTTGCAGAATCTGTCTACTGGTGGCTGCTTGTTTCAAGGGGAACAAGAGGCAGCCCAGGTGCAGTATTTCCTCCTGGTAGCACAAGGAGCAATTTCAGCTCCCTTGCATCAAGCTGATGTTCTGAGGTCTGCTCTTACTCAAACAACTTGGCAAATATCCTGAACCTTGGAGTGCCCAGGTTACACCCAGAAACTTACAGATTCAGCAGCAGAGGACTATCTCCTCCTCCTGTTTCTACGGTCTCATCGTTGCCTGATTTTCTTCTCACCCTCCTTTTGGATGCATGCCCAAATCCACAGATGTGCACAGGAGGTAGATGGCACTAGAGGTGCCCTTAAGCACCTCAGCTGTTACTTTGCACTGCCTCCCAGGTGTTATTAGCAGAAAACATGCATTGTAGAAACCACAGTAGGATTCTCTTTACACCATTCTTGTTTTTAATGTTTTCAAATCCTCAGGAAACACAGTCAATGGGTATTTGGGAGTCAGAGCTGTATGACTTCCTCCTCCTCCTCATTAAACTCGGTATTTATATAAACCTGTAGTAAAGCATATATTGGTTTCAAACATCTGCTTGTAGCATGTCAGTATTCACTGCTGTAGTAAAAATCACCATTCGGCCCAATAATCAGTTTTGCCCAGATGACAAAGTAGCATCACACACAGCTTGGCTCTGCCCTCAGCCACCTATCTGTGGGCATTCAGGCCATGGGCACCAGACAGGGAAAAGACCACCACATCTGTGCTGCAGACAAACTTCATCCAACACCTCATGGTCTTTAAGCAGTTCTGGATGGGTCTGTGCCTGACTTGTCACCGTTGCACTGACTTAGGTATGAGGTAAATAGAGTGAGAGCACTTAATTCCTCATGGCATGCTCTAACGCTAGGGAAGGAGCTGTGGTATTACTGATGCTGTTCCTCACCAGCTATCCATTACCATCATGCACGCACTGGTACAAATATAGGCTGGGCCACATTTAAGAATAGCATAAGCTAGTCAGGGCAAGAATTATGCAGTATTTCTTCTTCCAGAAGGTGCCTGTAGAATTTTTGATACTTTTCTAATACAGATAAATTATTCATGCAAGCATACATGCAGACCACATACACCAGTAATGTTGCAGAATTAGTAATTCACATACGACTCATACCAACAGCATAAGGCTAACCTCCTGAAAGGGATACTATGGTCTTCATGTTAATATCTGTACTTCTTTTTGGTTTACACATGTCCTTCATGCTACCTTTCCTTCTGGTAATGAGCCTGATGTGAATCAAAAGTCACTCTTACCTAGCACAGTACACGCAAACCAGTTTTCACAACACAAAGCAGAAAGAAAAAAGTGCCAAAATCTTACTATTCTTTGTGTGTTACAAGCTAAGTGTGCTACTTATGCTTACCTCATCTGCGTCTAATAGGTTGCCTTCATATTCTCTCCATAGAGCTACAGATTCTCGTGTTAAACAAGGAAGCTCCTGACAGCCTTCTCTTTCCTAGGGCAAGATTGCTCAACTAACAATAACTAAGATACCTTTTGACAAGTGCAGCTAAGAGCCAGTAAAGCTTAGTCAATCTGCAGCAGTCTTGGCACCTTTCTTTCAGTTTCATATCTAAACACTGGATGTTGAAATCTTTTGCAATGATTATAGCAAATTATAAAAAGGGAAATGGATGCAAAAGCAGAAATCATATTAATCAGTTGAAGGAAAATACTTTTCCAACTACAGTTGTGGCTGAAACCCATAAATTAGATGACTGGAGTAATAAGACATGTGAAATGGCTTTTAAGTCCACTACCAGCTCCATGCAATAAATTTCAAATGACATCCAGGCTTTTAGTGGAGGGGATGATTTATTGCAGTCTGCAGGAAGAGAGCTTTCATGGATTATCTCTAAAGTGGCAAAACTCTATTCTGAATTTTTCAAAATTAGTGCAGCTCACTGAATGTTACTGACAAGCAAGTCCAAAAGCACTTTAAAAAACCCCCACCTTTTCTGTAAGATAAATAGCAAACATACTTTAAAATATCCACAGATTTTAAGGGAAACTACCTCTTGTATTTTCACAAACCAGGAAAAAACAAACCTGCAAGAGAATAACACTTGCCTCACGTGTTGCTCACCTGGGCTTCCTACAACCAGAAATGTTTCACTAATGAATTTCCTAAAGCAACATTACTCAGCTTGTGATGCTAAAAGTCTACAAAACAGTTTGGCAGATAATGAAAGTTTCTCCCGAACTCTTCTTACTATTTTTTGTCATTGGGCAAAAAGAATGAAGGAGTGACCACAGAAATGCTCTCCAAAGAGAGCCTAGAGCATCCTGTTTCCTTCAGGCATCCAGAGATAAGACAGATTTCCTCTCCTCTGGTATAAGGAACCAGAGAAAACACGTCTCTTGGAACCTCAGTGTGCCATAATGTTAGCGTACCAGAGTTGTGAGGCTCTCTGCAGGGCTACTGCATTGCACCTGACTGGTGACGTGTTGCGCAGTGCCCCAGTTCTGAGCTTCTCTCCCTGGGGTGAAGATGGCTGGTAAGAGCCCTGGGATGTTGTCACAATCGTATCCCTGGGTACACCCCTGCTCAACACTGTAGAAGTAATTGTGTCTAAGGAGAGGATGTTCCAGGGGGACAGGCATAATTCTCTTCAAGAGGCATAGGTGTACCTTGGCTAAAAGCTGTCAGACGCAGGCCCCTAATTCTGATGGCTTTACTGTCTAGTGATAGTAAAAAATTCTGGTAATTTGCAATATACTGAATTTGCATTCCGACGGCAGTTAAAACAGGGAATACTTGTGTTAGGTAATGGAAATGCTATATATGGAAAAGATCATCTTACACTTTTCTGACACCCTTCATCCAGAGTAGTTCTAAAATATTTCATGGAGTAAGTAGAGATGTAATTTCTCTGGCATCCAGAGCAGAAAGTGAAGATCTATGCTTTAGCCAATTAATTTATATAGAAAATGTACAGTTGTGTGATTTAGTCTCTCAGGACAGAATGCAAGAGGATACCAAGACTAACAGCTCTGCTTTTACATGACTATTAATGATGCTTTTGCTTTCATTAGAGTCTTTTCTATTAAAGACTAACCTTTAGCCTTTTAAAGCATGAATTCAGCACTGATCTGGATTAAGAGTAGTATTTCACTAACTCCGCAATACTTACAGCTCTGAGATTTCCCCTGCAAGTCACCTATCCAAAGCCTGATAGGAATACTTAGTTTATGGGGAGTTCTGGAAGCAATAAGGGATTCATACAAACATCTTGTAGAAGAAAGTCCATCCTAACTTGAGACAATCCACACTAAAACATAGCTGGAAAAAAAATAAACAGCTTTATCACTTAGACTATTCTGACCTACTGGGGTTTTGTTTTGTTCTTTGGGGGTTTTTTGTTTGTTTTTCGTAATGAGTTGATCGCAGCATCTTTTATGAAGCTAGTCACAGACATTACCTTAGCTTTACAGACAGAAACTGAGGCACAACCCAGTGACAATGACAAAGCCCCCGACACAGCCCAGTTTCTCACAGAAGCACTTTAAACGGATAAAATCTGACCCTTTCTAATCAGTTATCTGCAGCATGTATGATGGGGAAGGTTTTTAAATCCAATATAAAATTTTTAAATCCTTTCCCTACCTGTATTCAAGCAAAGCCATACACATTATTCTTCATCCTTGGCTTAGAGTATTCAGGTACATACTAAACATATGTCTTACTCTGTACTCCATGTAGCACAAGCCACAGAAATACACCGAAATCTTTAAAAGATGGCAACTTCTTTTCATCATCAAGCATAGACAAAACTCAGAAAACTCTTCTACTGTCATCACTTAATAACCACAATTTCCCAAATGTTCACAGTCAGAATTACAGGGCTCAGTCTATCAAAGACCAGCTTGTATCTACTTTGTTGTAGACAAAAGATAGAAGACATCTGCTCTGACTAAGCAAATCTCAGTCCTTGGGTGATGGACTCAACAGTAAAAACCTCATCCCTTATAGGGCTTTAAGTGTTAGAGGCTAGGTTAAATTGCAAATATTCACAAGAGGATGAAGGGGACTTTATTATCCATCCATGAATACATAAACACACCGCTACCATTTACTTAAAACATTAAGTAAATTACAGGCTAGGTATCCAGCATTTTTCAGGTTTTGCTCATGTGTAGATCTTACATTTTAGGCAACGCAGAGTGACTGTTCTGTGCACAGGGGCAAAGTGATGATAAATGACAGAGTACTTAGAGCTATCGCAGCACAAACAAGCTTGTGCATGTTTATGAAAACTAAATGGAGAAAAATAACTTTGATATTCTTTCCTCATTTTAAAAAATTCTTTAAGTTTTTATGAAAGAAATGGCACAGGGAAGACAATTTGTTACATCAATTATTTATAAATTCACATGGAAATCTATGCAGAATTCTTCCCTTATGACCTATGCACAGAGCTTCATTTGCACTTATTACTTCTGTAGAGCTCTACATGGGTTTAATCCTCCAAATCAAAATCCCTACCTATAGCCTGACTTTATAGGTGGGACCATGTCTGGAGAAGAATTACAGTAAGCAGATAACAGAAGGCTCTTTCCTGACATGTCTAACTCCCTTTCTCATTAATGGGCAATATGCCTGCACTGACAGGAAAATTTATCTCCAAGTCTGTGATAAATCAGTCAGATTTGATCTGCTCTATGTAAAATACACAGCCAACACTGATTAAATGAGCAGTGTACTGCTCTTTCAATAGTGCATCAATGCTTTTCAGCACATAGGCATGGACAGACAGCTCATAGCCATAAGTGAGAGAGAATCATGACTTCTGTTTTCAGTCACTGGAAGAATTCATTGTAAAATATGAATAGAGTGATGTGGGTCCCGCTCCCATTCCTGTTCCATATGCCCATTAACATGTTTTGCCAGTCATTTGGAGTGCAAAGACTTTTATGCGCACTGGTGTAATTTTAAAACACTTTTGGGCTTGGATTGTAGTGCAGTACCAGAATACATTTTTAATACAAGTATTTTTTGAAAACAGCTACAGTTCTAATCCTCAGTCCGGTTATCTCTCTCCCTCCATCTTCATCAACCCTTCATTCCTCACAAAGGAAATAAAATGTCTTCAATAAAGGCTGACCAAGTGTTTTCTAAAAGACAAACCATGAAAATCAAGAAATGTCCAAGTTGAACCTATACTAGTGATCCAGAACAACTTCAATTCACATATCCAACCACCCAAATATCAGAAGCAACCCACTGCCTTTGCTCTGTGAACAAACCTACAGAGAGCTTTGAGCTACAAGCTCTCTTGCAGATCCAATGCAGACAACCAATTTTTCTAGCTCTCATCTAGGCTCCCTCTCAACCTGCTGGTCTCATCACAGTAATAAGCAGCACATCTGGTATAAACAAGCTCTCATGGGTATTCATCAGCACAAGATCTCTCTTCCAGAAAGCCAAGGAAAGGCCTGCAGCCTCAGCAGCAGAGTTTGAGGCTCTGATAGTAAGGAAAGAAGAGTCCCCTTAAATCCTCTGAATCCAAGATCAGAAGGAAAAGGAAACAAAGAGGGAAAGTTTCAAGCAAATCTGCCAGACAAATGATGCTTTCAGAATGATTTCTGAAGCTGCATGTAACAGATGAGTTCCCACACTTAAAATTGTAGCCAAGACTCACCAAGACAAGAGGTTCACATGACATGTTCAGGAAGATTTACTGCATCCATCCCCAACAGAGAGGCTTGATGTGTACCGGGGTAGGAGTGTGCTGAGAAGATTCCTACATTCCAGAGACATTCTCCTTATCACTCTGCTTGACACATGCTCTGACTACCACTTTGCCCACAGGCTTCTTTCCCTCATCCCTACTTTGTAAGCTTCCAAACTGAGTCTTGCAGCTCAAAGTGCACAAGCCCTGTTCCTAAGCATCTTGGCTGGGGACACTGCAAGAACAAACCCATTCTACGGTTCAAAAAGGCCCACCACATAGGAAAGGAATAGCTGTCATCTGCCAGCCCCTTGGAAACCACTCTTTAATAAGAGACAAACTCTGAAGTAAAACAATCTCTTCCACTGAGAAGCAGAACACAGAAATCAATCACAAAATCAGGAGGTAGATAGAAGTTAAATATTGTCCCTTAACTTGTCCTTTGCTGAAGGATGGTGCCACATAATTTAAGGGTTCTCCCCAGCTAGAACTCCCAAGTCAAGGACTACAGACAAGGACCTTAATCCTTTGGACTTTTCCCCCTCCAATACAACACAGAGGTGATCTCCCTTTCTCAACAGGGTTGCAGTTGAGTGCTTCCAGAGACTCTCTGTATTGATGATTCATTTAAGGCACTAATTCCTGATTCATATCTTAAGGTAATGAGATCCCACCTGTCACAGTGTCAGCTAGTATCATAAGAGAACCTCTAAAATGCAAGGGTCCCAGTCAGACTTAACCCTGTGTAGACTGTGCTCAAACAAAGTCTCCTCCTGGAAGAGAAAGACATTAGTACATGTAATAGACATTATTTATATTATGAAAAGTTTTATTCCAGAAATAGTCGTTATAAAATCCCAGAGAAATGAACAATGTATGAAGCTTGCTGCTAGCACTACAGGCAAGCAGTTGTCATCAAACGAGCCTGAGACAAATAAATGTTTGGATTTGAACGGCTGAGGACTATTCAGAATGTAGATATTTATGTCCTCAGCAAGAAGGGGAAAAAAACATGGGGAAATCAGGAAAGTGGGGAGAGGGAAAAAAAAAAAAAAAAAAAAAAGGAGAAAGGGAATAAGTAAGGGTAAGGAAAATGAACCACTTTGAAAGGCATGGCTAGAAGAAAAGGTGTGAAATTGAAAGGGAGCAGAGTAGAATCAGGCCAAATAACACAATGAGTCCTGAAAATGAGGTCCATTCACTGTGGAATAATCTCTCTCAGGAACTAAAGCGTAACACCATTACCTGTAACACTTTTGTTCAGATATCATTGTAAAAAGCTCATTAACACTAGAGCATCAAAACCTAAACTGAACCAAATCCTTGATAATGTAATACAAGGGGAAAACATTCCACAGACAGAACAATACTTCCATTTCTATCACTGTAGCAAGCCCTGAATTACTATGTTCATGTCCCAGTGTAGTTTACAATACTCTGTGAGTAAGGGAAAAAAGAAAAGTGGGATGAAGACAGAAAGAAAAAAGGTTTAGGGAGAAGAACTTGCCACAGACAGAAGTAATAGCCTTATTTTCCATTTGTAAATTCAAAATTGAAAAAACTTTTTGAAGCTAGGGAGGTAGCCATTGAGGTGGACACCAAGTACAACTTAGCAAATAGAGATTTTGCCTGTACTTGTGAAGTATCTTATTTCTTACAGATGCTCTCCAATTTCCACTGAAAACAAAAGGACATTCCCACTTTAATTCCAATGGAAAATTGGATTAGGCCCTAGAATAAACTCAGAATCAACTCTTGAAATTATCTCCATAGCCTTGAGAAATTAGAGGGAGGTACAAAAAACCAACCAAACAAAAGGGTTGCTGTTTTTTCCTTGCCTAATGCTTTGCAGTCCAGCAAAAGAGATGTTGAGTGGCATGAAGATTGATTTCATTCTTATTCTGCCCAAAGACCATATGACTTCCAGAGCCCTGAACAAAATAGGATGCATGCCAAAGAATTAAAATCCTACAGAATCATGTACGACACTAATCTTCACATGAACAAAGGTACATGCATTCAAATAACACTAAATCAAATTGATAGAAAGCACCTTCACATCCATGTGCTACATTCACCAAGTGATACATGCCAGAAGAACCTATGTGTTGATCCATTCCATGAAGAATCCACAGGCTTCAAGGTAAACTACTTTTGACATGTAGAATCAGACAAACAATGTATTGAAGAACAGCCTACCAGACAACTCTGTGTGAAATTCAGGAAAACATTCATAGAATGGTGTGGGTTGGAAGAGGTCTTTAAAGATCATCTAACCCAATCCCCCCGACATGGGCAGGGGCATCTTCCACTAGATCATCTTGCTCAGAGCCCCATCCAACCTGACCTTGAACAATTGCAACGATGGAGCATCCACAGGTTCTCTGGGCAGCCTGTCCTAGTGTCCCACCACCCTCATCATTAAAATCATCTTCCTTATCTCTAATCTAGTTCTACTCTTTTGGCTTAAAACCATTGCTCCTTGTCCTGTCACTAGAGGCCTTGGTAAAAAGTCTTTCTTAAAAGCCACCTTTAAGTACTGGAAGACCACAATAAGGCTTCCCCAGACCCTTCTCTTATCCAGGCTGAACAAACCCAACTCCCTCAGCCTGTCCTCCTAGGAGAGGCATTCCAGCCCAACCTCCAGAGAAGTTACTCAGCCACAGAGTAACAGACCTGTTTTACACTAGAAGGACAGAGAATCCACAAGCACTCAGCTAAATTGCAAGCAAAAGCAAAATTGAATCCCGGCAACAAATAGATGAAGAGTAGCACTAATACTGGAATACACCTCAATAGATGATCCTGCCTTCTCTTCTAGTTCTCCTTGCCACCCAAACTCACCTGCCATTATCTGCTTATGATAACCCATAATGGCAGATGCACAAGCTCTTTAACTATCAGGCAACCAAGACAGCTGCAATCATCAATGGTCATTTCTTAAAACTGAATGAACACATGGAAAAATGCTCTGGCTACAACAGCTTAAACTTTATTTTAGATATCAAGCTGCAAAAGTAATAATTATATAGAAGCTATTGCATGGACTTCCCACGTCTTTCAGAATCTTAGTTCCAGGAAGAGCTTTGTTCAACTAGGTCATTATACAAACATTCTCAAAAAAACCATGGGGTTCAGCCCAAAGAACTTCTAAATAAATGAACGAACAAATGAGTGACTCAAAAAGGAACCAGTAGATAACTCTAGTAAATATGAGAGGTCAGGACACCAGCAGACTAGCAGCTGACATGTTGGCTTGCTCAATTTTGAGGTTGTTTTGTTTGTTTTTAATGGGCATCATCAAAAAGTATGAAGACAAACAGTGGATGTTTGGAAAGAACTCTTCCCAAATAGCACAGTGTAGAAGAAAACAGGCGTTTATTGAATCTTTAATATGAAGGATGCAGAAGCCGACATTGTAGGCCATAAAAAAACCCCCGAAAGTTGTATTCCAGTAGTGAATAAGAGATGGTTAAAAACTGGCAGAAGCCCAAAACACTTTGGAAATGAAGACAAATAACTCACATATGATACAATAGGAAAAGGAGAGACCAAGGAAAGATATATATAAAGGAATGACTGGAACAAAAATACAGGGTAGCAAAGTGATTTTTATATCAACATAATGGGTGAATTTAAGTGGACTGTTTTTCAGATTATGTTTTCTTGCATATTACATTTTCTTATATATGTGCTAAATTTATCATTACCTTAAAATTACGGAATCATAGTGTTTTAATTAAGCAAGTACTCCGGAAGAAGAAAGCACATGGTTGCATGTGTTTATGCCCCCTCCATCACAAAGAATTCTACAATCTAATTTTTGCAAATGTGTGCTTTTCTGTGCTGAGCGTGCTCTATGTCTTCTAGAGAAATGGGAAGTGAAGGAGAACAGATGTTTCTGCTTCCAATATCCCCCCCCAAATCCTTACCTATTTATCTATTAGAGCAAAAAGTGTCCCCGTCTCATCATGAACAAATGTACTTCAGGAATTCCTCTTGGTAATCCATGCCTCAGTTTTCCTTTGTTTAAGCAATATGAGGAATAAGCAGAAGTAGCTCCAATTTCATTAATTAATAAGGTCCTTCATTCATGCTTTTCATGGAACTTTAAAATTTTCAGTCAATAGCTTGGTCAAGCAACCAAATCTGAACTCTGATATTTAAAATTCAACCTTCTGAAGCTAATGAATTATATTATAATGAGCAGTAATTGTGGTTCACTTCCCATAATGAATCTCAGATTCCATTTTAAAGTCATATAAAATAAATAAATAAAAAAACACAAATAAATGTATTTTATTGCTCCATATGAATTTTTAAACAAGAGATACTGCACCACACGACCAGCTTTGGGTATTTTAGATAACTGAGGTGCTCCATATGGAATGATCACTGTTACGCTCTCACACTTTACTGCTGCCTGCAAACACAGTTTTTGTGTCTAAAGTAAGGAAGATAGGGGACAAAAATCTAAGGAAAGGTAGACAGAATAATGTTGTGAGAAAGTTAGGGCTGCTGTAACAGGAGTTTCTTCAGCATATTTTGGTGCAAGCGGGAACAACTTTCATGCTTTTATACTTTACTAGTGGGATTACACACAAGTGAGTAGGAGTATTTTCGGTAAAAACACTCCATATATTTGACAACACCAAGGAATTTTACAAGCTTGTTCAAATTTCCACAGGATGCTTTCAACTTTTTAAAGCTTAAAACTATCATAAAAGCTAAAAACAATCAAGTAAATTCTTTTTCAGTGGCCTTAGTCTTTTATAAATACTTAGGACTTCTTGAAAACTAACTAGAAGGTTTTATTTCCAATGAGTCAAAGAACCATGTTCAAAACATGACTGTTTCAGCCATTTTAAACTTAAACTGACAAACATAAAACATGTTCAATTCAGTATAAAAAAATTTTCCTGTCCAAATTTTGTAAGAGCGAACAAACAAAAAGAAACTCAGTTATTCAAATATCTATGTAAGTCCAAAATATTCTGAATTAAGAACAGCCTACCCAATCTTCGCAGACATCCCATTGACAGTGTTTTTCTTTGCTTCTGAATCCATCTCCAGATATTTGTATCCCATGGAAAATGGTGTAATACCACAGTTGAGACAAGAGTCAGTAGTGCTGTGGACTCTTTCCCTGGTGTGAATCGTTACACCAGACTTTCTAAAATAAACAGCAGGATAATATCGTCTTTTACACGACTTACATTGGACACTCTACAAGAAACAAAACTGTTTTATAGCAATGGAAAAAGAACGAAGAATTGTATTTTGGTATGGAAATGCACTTGTCTATAAAAATTTTAGTGAGATTCACATCTACTGGTATATGTTGAAAAAGAGAAGGTAAGGACAGTAAGCTAATTATATCTTGTTCAGTTCTGCCTCTGTTTAAGCATATTCCTTTTCTACAGGCATGTTCTGTGTCTTATTCCTAAAAAAAGTTTAGTATTTAGATGGTCAAATGCTCCTGCTCTTAAAAAAGTATTTGGGGCCACACATCACCTAAGGTACCAGTATTAGAAGCCAAATGTCCTTGCCATAGAAAGGGATATGTGATGACACAGCTACTCTCAGCAATAAAAAGAGGTTTCAAAGCTGGCCTGTGACCCACATTTGTCTACATTGCTAAATGTAGCCAGTGCCAAGTCAGAAATGCTTCTCCACACATAGGACCATGCACTGATATGGGCATTAGTTCCTCTCCACAGGGAAAAGGGAGTTGCCATCCCAGTTCTGGTTTTCTGCTGTGAGCCCCTGAAAAGGGCTGCGGGCATGTCCAACATCCTAATGGCTTCTGATTTCAAACATATGGGAGTAATGCAGCCAAATCCATGTTAAAATCTGAGAGAACTCAAGTATTCTGGGCTCTCCCAAGGAGTCTAGAAAGTTCAGTCATTTATAAACTTCCTATACCAAGACATCTGTTGCAATGAGTGTTCAGATGAACGTGATTGTTTGTGGAAGGTCAGAACTGCAACACGCAGGAATGAGCAGGCCAAATGTGAATAACAAAATGGATACCTGAACCAGCAACTGGAATATCAGCTAATATTTAGGGTCATCAGCACTCAGCAGCAGCATTCACACAAAAGGTGGCTGATTTATGACATCCAAATCAATATATTCACAATTCATAACAACACGCTATTCATTCTTCTGAACTAGAGAATTATATTCAAAAAAGCTCAGATCCTTCTCCCATACTCAGCTGGAGACCATGAATTATTTAATTTCTTGGTTGCCTTTGTCTGCGTAGCAGGGGGACCTAGCTTTCGTCTGGCTTGACAGTTATATCATGCTATATTTTTCTCTCCCAAAGCCATCATGCAATTCTTTATGTGAAAGCTTAGCTTTCTGTAGACAACTGTTATTTCAAATTAAAAGCTGCATGCGTTTTTGTCAATATAAGACTTTATACTTTATTTTCCCTTCAGAGTTCACAAAACGGCTATTTCTATAATTCATTCCATGTTACTTCACAGAGAAGATTACTATAGCAGCATGCACCCATCAAAGTCATCTTTCTCAACAACAAAACAGCGTTTGTAGCAGCCACACATCAATGAAACTTCTTCAAGCCTGTGACCATTGCTTTTTCATAATTATATTTTCTAATCCCCCTTTACACACAAGAGCTCAATTCACTTCCTGGTACAATGCATTAGCATCCTCTTCAAATCCATTAGCAGTACCACAAGATTCACAGCAACTCTCCCTCTTCAAAATAGTGTGTTATTAAGTTACCGTACAGCAGGCTGAAGACTATGAATATTTTAAGTCCACTGTACGTATGAAATCACAGAAATCAATCCTAGTCTTTTACCATATTGGCAATACTCTAAGAGACACTTATGGGCCTTGTTAAACTTGTATTGCTGGCACAACAATATATGGTATATATAATAGAGAAATTGAATATGTAATATGATGGTAACAGCATAATCTCTCCAGTCTTTTCAGCCCACAGCCCTCAACAGTGGATGACCTTGGTCTACCACCTGGCTAAGTCAGGCCCAGTATCGCAGTAAGTTCAGTATCTCAGTTGGGTCCAGTATCTCAGTGTGTTCAGTAAACCAGAACTAATTCATCTAATAAATTGCTATTAGGAATATCAGGTGCCAAAGATAATATCAAAGCAACTAGTAAGATGTTTCAAAGCACTCCAGAGTCTAAAAGTGGATTGACTTCTACTACAGCCCTTTAAGTATTGTTTTGACCCATCCCTCCAAAAATGAACATTTAATTTGGAAGCATTTGAGGCATTTTACTGAACCAGTTAACAACCGTTCCCCCAAAAATTAATTTAGGCTTTTTGAATTAATGGTAAAGTCTGCAGTTGAAATTAACAGGACAAAAAACAAAACAAAACAAAGCAAATTACCCTGGCTTGCCCTCCTTGCAAGTACAGATCCAAAACAAGGCAGGCAACCTGATGTCTAGCACAAGTGCAGAAGATGCAGATGACCTCAATTTCCAGCTCTCACAGGCTTCACTAGCAAGAAATTTCACAGCTTCTTCAAAGTCATTAGCAAAAAGAACACTCTTCTAGAGATTTTTCAATGCCAGAAATCCAGGTGGGTTTACACAGGAGTTTAGAAATTACTTAGGTAGCATATGGAGCTTCTGTGTTTCAATCTAAAGGCTTTGATCCAATAAAATACATGCAACAGCACCTCAGCTTTTAATGCTATTCTAATACATAGCCCTGCAATGAGTTTGAGCCATTCTACTTGGCAGTAACCAGTCTCCCAGTGTTAAGAGTTCTGATGGAGCTACACTGGTCTCCTTAAACTTCCACGTGAGCAACATCAGGTATGTGAGCAGAAAGCAGCACACAAACACATGCCACAGCATGAGCTTGGCCTTTCCTTTTTATTCTCTCCTCCAAAGCCAAAGCAAATTTTGTTTCACCAGTTTTTCAGCATGAGCCAGCCTTTATTTTTATTCATTCTTTTACTACTCTCATTATTTCAAAAGCCACATTTCGCCATTTTCCTGCTGCACCTGGGAAATGCTTCTAAAAAGCTTAAGACAACAACAACAACAACAACACCCCAACCAATAAGTAGTTCTATATAAAATGTTTAAGCAAGGTAACTCTCACCCTCCTCTGAAAAAGAGCAGCGGTCTTTTCTTCCCAGTTTTACAGCTGATGAAGCAAATTAAGGGTCAGCATCATTAGAATGTTTTCCTCAGACTGTATTTGAACCCTTCAGGTTTCCAGTAGTTTGCAATATCCATTAAGCTCCAGTTATGGGTCTGGCACGCCTTCAGTTCCTACAAAACAACAATGTTTCTGCTGCGCAAGATGACTGTTATCAAAACAGATGCTGACATACCAAAACCAGCAGGAATTCCTCAACTAAGAATAGCCAAACACTGTCTCATAGGAAAGCTGCCATTCTTGAGCTGTCTGCATCCTCCTTTGGACCACAACCATGTAGAGAGCCCATAAATAAATAGGATCAGGTATTTATTAATTTATTTTATTTAGATAAGAAAGTTATCTATAGTATATTTGAAATCATATTAGTAGTTGTAAGTACTTTTGTAGCACTGTATGAAGATCCTCTCCTATCATTACCCAATCTGCAGTCTACCAGTCAAAAAAAAAAAAAATCAACCACATGGTAAAGACAGAAAACGCAGAACAAATAAATGGAACAGAGATACAACGTCAGGGTTTAGGAGACACTGTTCCAATGAAATTTGAACTCATTTCCCTAAATTCTGAGAGCACTGGATGCAAAGAGTTTCTATTTATCACCTCTAATTCACGATTATAAATGACACATGATTCAGTGGTGTCTGCTGAGAAAAAGGGAGCACGCAACCAAGTAATCAGCAGTGCAGTTCCCAATAATCAGCCAGATCAGCCCTCATCGAAGTACAGACACTGGCACTCCTCATCAAATTCCCTGCTTCCCTCCCATGCCCCTTGTGCCAGGCCTGAGTGAGACAGCAGCCGCAGCAGGAGACATTCATCTCTCTAGTTAGTAGAAACAATAATAACTATGCACAAATAACCTCTCTTTCCCATCTCCTCAGCATAAGGCATACAGACTTCAAAGAAATTCACGTTATTAAAGCCAGGACATACTACAGAAGAACAATGAAAGAGGTAGAAGCAGCATGGAGTAATCTAGCAGTGACTGGCAGTGGGAGCTATCAAAGCTGCTTAGCGGCTGACCTGATATATCAGGTAATGGTTCGGTCAGAAAAAAGCCCCTCATCTCATTATATACAGGTACTGCAAACATTCATACAGAATCTGGTAAAACACAAGTGTTAGAAGGTAGACTTGCCGCCTTGATAGCTTTTGTGTGTGTAGTCAGCACGCCTATTTGCTTTCACATCCAGGCATATCTTGATCTCAGAAGAGCCATTGCTATTTTTTACAGATTTGAAATGTACTGTGCCTCTTACTGACAAATGTAATGTGCGCTATGAAAAGCGGATTCACTTAATGGGGTTGATAATCAACAGAACACCTTTGTAATAATCCACAACTTGCAGTGATTTGGCAGGAATCGAGACAATCACCCTAGAATTTTGGTCCCTGTGAACTCTGAAGTTCTATAATTTCATGACAGACTGTTTCACAACGTTGCAGCGTCATGAATACCCAAGTCGTTTCCTCTGAGAACACAACCCTCTCTATACACGCTAGCTAATGAAACCTTTCTCTGTTGCAATAAGACTGAGAAATATGTCCCCATTTTACAAAGAGGGAAAAAGGAGGCCTGAAAGAGTCTTTCAACATTTTGGGAATAAAAGAGAAAATGCTTTAGAGAAGGTCAATAGAATTACCCTCATTTTACTGATGTTACTGAACCACCCAGTTATCCCTAGACACATCTTTTACAGCCAGCTGACCAGATGACTGATAGACTACCACAAGGCATTCATTTTTAAGCTGCATGGTACCTGTACAAGAAATCTCATGAGTGGACCAACTGTTCATATGCTTCATGTGCCCAAGAAATCTGACACATTCAGGATATCATGCCTAGTACATGAGCTACAGACATCTGTGCAGCTTCAGATCCAGACACATCACTGGCATACCAAGCAGCATTGTTTTTTTAGCTTTCAGTACAAAAGGTTAGGAACTTCCCATCTTATAGCTGGAGCAGCAGATTCAAAATGCAGAGACTTAAGTTCTGCCCTGACTTAATTGTTCACTCACTGTTTGGCCACTGGCATACCTTTTGGCCACCTTCATATCTTTTCCACTCAACTCCTCTTCTGGCCTTTCTATTTCACTATGAGTTTCACAAAGCAGGAACCATCTGTTTGTTTGGGTTCCTGGTGTGCAGGGCCAAGGAGCTGTGCCTCACCTAGGCATCTTCTGACACAAATCAACAGTATGAATGAAGCACAAACCTGACAGAAATCACTTTGTCTCGTGATCGCCCAATGGCATTTAGAGGTCGTGTATTCTAAGAACAAGTTACACAGGGTATCACTGAACTGCCTAAGTGCAGGTATCTAGTGCTGTTTTACATGTCATAAAAAGTGCTATTTTTAGGTGTTGTAGAGTATCTTACGTGGATTTTACCTGTCTCTCCAGATAGCATGCATCCCCTGCATCCAGCGTTCTATTACAAAGACCCTTACAGATGGTTCAGATAACCTTGGACATCTGAAATAGCACTCACCATTCATCGTCAGGCAACAGAGATTACCAGAACGTTTGTTACACAGGTACATCAGAAAATGATGAGGGAGATGCTACAGACTCCCTTCTAGTCATGTGCAAGTAATTTCTCTGGTTTTCCCTATTTGAGCTGCAAGTGACATGGGAAGTTTTTAATAATGACTTACAATGCAGTGTTAAAGTCTTGCTTGTTAAATCCTTTGAAGGAGAAAAGAACCAGGTCAACATTAAGTGCCCTTATTTCCTCCAGATCTTGTTTTCAGTAGACCTTGACTATGGTAACTAAGAACTTTTGTACCTATTCTCATGCTTTCAGAATACAAAGGCAGAGAGACATCAAGGTGCAGATCTTTTAAAAGTATTTAGGCACCGAGCTGCTCTGTCTTCCACACTCCAGAAGTCTCAGGCCCCCCCAAGTAGTGGTTATTGGCCACCCATTGTGCTGACAAATGACTTGTAGACATGTTCAGCAAGTCAGATCAGGGTTAAAAATAAACACTCACTTTCAGAGGACTACTTAAACCAGCTCACTGAACAGATTAACAGTGCATGGCCCTACAAATAGTTGTATCAGCACAACTGACAGGGCAAGAGGCTGTGGTTTGGGGGTGGGACAGTTTCAATCTCCTCTTCAAGTTACTTAAGCTTTGAGTGTACCTGAAAAAGTCGGGGCTCTGGTTCTTTAAAAAAAAATGGGAAGAATTTTTTCCAAACCGAAGAAAACTTGTCAGAGTGCGATTGCAGCAAATAGCATGAAAGTATTTCCGATGAAAAGGAATGCTGTGATCAACAGCATTCTGCCTGCTGTATGAATTGGAACAGTCTGATAAAAGGGAAATTAATAAAATCAAGTATCATGTTCTTTTTCCTTTCTCTCTCCTACTCCCATATAATTCTCTCATACAAAGAAAAAACAAGCAAGCAGGAAATATATAGCAAAGAAGGCAAATCTCACAAAATAGCTGAAGTTTTTAGAAGATTATCATTCTTTTGCACGTATTAAAGATTATAGACGTTCAAGGAATATCAAACTGCCTTTCTGTGCCCTTTGAACTTAATTGACACCACTTATAACTATGCAGATACACTATAGGCGGATTCATTTTCAGCAGGTTCATTTATTAGCAGCATGCTGCAATTATCAACAAGGTGAATCAATAAGCATGAAGTACACGGGGCTGCCTATTTGTGACTAACACAGAAAAGTTCCGTTGTACTCAGAGCCAAGGAATTCCATGCTGTTGCACAGGTCTTCTACTCTACATCCTACATCGCTGCCAAAAAAATCCACTCCTTGCAAAATGGATGACTTATTAAAAAACAGTTTGTTAATAGGCAAATTCCTATGTTAGAGGGGGAAGCTTGCAAAGCATAGCTAAGGATTCTACGCCTTTGCCAACACACACTGTAGCAAATGGGAATTTCTCTCATTAATTTCAGTGGCTTTGTTTCAATTCCTTAATGATGACAGGACTTATTCTATCTTCAATTAACATACACGTCATTTAGTCATCGTGATCTGGCTAAACGGTAAGAGCAATAATGGGTTAGCAGTGTGGTAGCTCACCCACTCATTTCACTCCAGCAAGAAGAAACAATCATTTCTACCAATCCAGAAAGCCACCACAAAATTTTTCTCTGGAAACTGCCACGCACACGTGATTTGATCTTAGAATTGGTCCTAAAGGAACAATGACACTGACATTCAATAATCACTTTGCACTTCAATCACAAACTCCAACAGTGCTTAAAATGAGGTTGGTCTAGACCAGCACCCATTTCAGTATTTTATATAACCAATTACAGTGCCCTAATTTTCACTTAACTCTGGTCTTGCACGTAGTATTGTATTAAGGGATTCAGCCCTGCACTGTTCTCATCTACAGGTGTTCCACAGCCTGGAAGCCTACGCTGAGATACTCAGTACCACCAGCACTTGGCAGTCCTACTACAGAGAGCGGAGGAGGGAAAGGCATGGTACTTCAGGCTCTAGAGAGAAATGCTAAGCAGAAGCATAGTATTTCTCTCTGGTGATCAGCAATAGGACATTAGGAAATGAAGCTGCATCAGAAGTTCAGATTGGACATTAGGAGAAGGTTCCTTATTGAGAGGGTGGTTGGTCACCGGAACAGACTCCTCAGGGAAGAGGTCAGGACACCAAACCTGTCAGAGTTCAAGGAGCATCTGGACAATACTCTTGGTCATATTATTTAGTTTTAGGTAGTACTGTGATGAGCATGGAGTTGGGCTCAGTGATCCTTATGGGTCCCTTCCAACTTCAGATATTCTATGACTAACTTTGATGTCCTGATGTAACCTGGAAGCTTGTTCATTGACTACAGAAGATGACAAGCTTCTCTAGACTAAGGTCAAGTATGGAGAATAGACTTCAAAGTATCTGATTTTCCCCACTTGCATTTAGTACATGTTATGATAAAGGAAATAATTATTTTACTCCAAGAATGTAGCTAAAAGGGTAGAGTGTCCTAAAATCTGTCCTTTGTTGGTTGCAGCTCTTCCATCCTACTGGAAAAATATGACACAGTTGCTAAATGACACAGTTTATAAATACTCCTGGTCCTAAACACAAATGCTGTTCATTGCAATCAAAAGCTGCTAAGCACAGATAGCTCCAAGTTATAAGAAGCTTTTCCAAACAACACTAGCTTCCTTCTTCCACAGAGCAAGGCATTTGCACTAGCCTTCCCTACAAGTTCACAGGCAGCAGTAGCCAAATATAACCAAAAACTGACATCACCTTCCCGAAGAGCTTTAACATCAAACTCAGAAGTTAGTCAGTCTGTCTCTCTGTCAAATTCTGTGTTGTGATATCACAACAGCTGGGGCAAACTTACCACACAAAGGGACAGACATTCTTGAACATCACCAAATCAGCAGTACCCTATGCTCTAATTAAAACCTAATCCTTTAACTAAAACCAAATCTCTGGGAACTACTTATTCCACCACCTCAACTGTTTTTTAAAATGGTACCAGGAAATGTGCTAGATTTTTTGGGGAAGTGTTTTATGAAGGAGACAAATCACTTGACTTTTACCAAAGGTAATTTCACAGCAGATTTCCACAGAAGTCCAGCATATGTTAAGTTTGAGACCAGCCACTTATCACACGTGAGTTACTCTGCTCCCAGAGGACATATCCTACAGGAGGCATTTGTTTGCAGCGTTTGGTCCTTTAAGTTCAACAGCAAAGAGTTTTCTGGAATGTCTTGGCAGTGGACCATGCTAGAGAACTCCTGAATGAATTCACATTTTAAACTGCTGTTCCAATGCCTTTTCATTAATATATTTGTTGCCTTGCAGTAATCAATAGAGTTTACTATGTCCGTATCATATCAGTTGTCTTGAAAATGGAATAATTGGCTCTCTAGCATATTCTTTTAAAAAATGGACTTACAGCATCCTATCAAAAAGAAGCTAGTCCCATGAAAAGGTAATTTAAGGAGAAAAAAAAAAAATCAACAAACCACCAACCACCACAAACAAACCCCAAGAAAACCAGATAGTTTCTTAACCAAAATATTTCCAGCAGGACTTCAGATAAGAACACTTGGGCTACTTATGCAAAGCCCATTCAAGGTTTTTTACCTTCCTGGTGGTCTGCTCTGCTCTTCTGAAACAGTCTTCTCTCAATTTAGTGTATCACTTACTATTCTTTTCTGTTGTCCTGCACAACTTTGCAATCTGCTCTGAAAAAAATAAACTCCATATGCATTTTCAGCATAACCCTAACTGCTTTGACCTTTATTGTATCTCTAGCAAGCAAGTCACAAAAAAGAATCTGTGCTAGGAAAATCTGAGAATAGATCCTCCTGACTTCAGTAAAGATGAAAGTAAAATTCAAAGTCAGAATCATGAAGAAAAATCCTGTCTAATAAATAATTTTTCTTCTGTTTTTGAACATTTTGACAGTTCTTCAACTTCTACTGAGGTCATGTTTCTATAAATAAAGCTGGAAATCTGTTATGAAAATGTCAATGGAGATGTTTTGACAGTTCAAAACCTTCTTCTCACACACAAATTTTCCACTTGAAAAGGCTATCCAATAAGTCCGTTCACAAAGTCAGTCAAGTTTGTGAAAACTGCCATTTTTTATTATGAAAAGTAAATTTTAGCATACAAAGCTGAGTCAAAAGGTCCCGTGTGCCAGACTGCCAAACACAAGGGTATATGGACTGCCCTTCACCTGCAGAGGAAGGCAACCTCAGAAGACCTCACCAAACCTAACATGTATCCATATTTTAAACAAATGTAATCTGGGATGGAGTGTCTATTACCACTTGTCTGGAAAGAAATGCTTGTCACTCAGACCCCTGTTACTCCCCATGCAATTGTCATCTCAAATTTCAGGCAATGAAAAGCTTTTTAAATACCCACAGCATCACGTATTCTAGACACAGACCTATCTAGTTTCAGTCCTGACATAGAAGACTCTTATCGTCTCCATCGCACACCTCGCAGCTTTCCCTCTGACAGCTCCTAGGCTGGCAGCACAATGCTACACTCCAGAACCAGGAGGCGGGATGCAGCTGCTCACGGAGCAGCGATGCCTGGTACAGGGTTTCCAGTGAGAATAAGACCCCGTACCAGGGAACACAAGCCTCCTAACAGTGCTCTGCACATGCAGGGAGCCTTGATGAAAAGCAGACTCTTCTTGGCAGCAGCCCTTCCATGTCACATAATCCAGTGCAGGAGGACAGGGAGAAAAGGATGGGACAGAAAAAGACCTCTTATAGTCACATGAGCTGGTATACAGAGCTTCACGTCAGGTAAGAAAAATCCAGGCTCCATCAGCCACATGTAAATGTGCAGGGTAGGTGAGGAATGCTACGCTTCCCTGCTGCAGATACCTAAGCAGGCAGTGTGAAACACTCCCGCAGCGTTCCACACGTTCCATTTTTTCCTCTTCTTACTGTATCTGTGCCCGCCAGCTTTTAAATGCTGCTAGTTCGCTGTACTTTCAATATCAACACACTGATTTTGACTGCAAAAATTTCAAGTTTGGGGTGTTTTGTCATTTGTTGTCTTTTTTTTTTTAAGGAAAAAAGGTAAGAGCAAGTAAATATATGAACTAATTTCTATGGAGAAGTTAACAAGTTAAACACTGCTTTGACTTAATATTCTCATGGCTCTGGCTTGGGCTTACTTCACAGACCTGACAAGAAAGCAGAGTCAATTTTTAAATGAATACATTGAAATTCTTCCATCACCGCAGCGAGCTCATTAATTGTTTCAAAACCATGCCCTCCAAAGAGGCCAGAACCTTTCAGAAAACTGTATTCTTTCCTAAGAGAAAGAACAAAACACAGCACCTGCAAGCAGCCACAAACCCGAGCTGACCCTCCTTCCATTTCTGCATTTGTCAGGCTTGCAAAAAGTTCACATGCAGATGCAAAAAAATAAGGTATTTTCAGACATGACTCCCAAACAATCTACATAACCATGCTTTAATCTAGTTGCCAGGTTTACACCTATCTATACATGCCAGGTGCATGCAACATCCACATATAATTTAGAATGTCCCAGCCTTGTAACTGGCTACAAAATTCCAGCAAGCAACACTAAACCGTAGCCCAGCATAATGAGAAAATACTATGAGAGACTATATTAAGGAAAGACATTATTTCTGCTCCACCTGTTTAAATGTTAATAAAGGCTTGTGATAATGACTCTTTCCTGTGTATTCTGATCATGCTGTAAAGAAACTGGAAACACGTTCTGGTACACCAAGCCCCATCAAACACATTGATTCTGAAAGCAGAGGATAATGCAGTCACTCCTGTGATGCAGTCAATGTTAAAAATTATAAGTACCTTTAAATGTCTGATAAACAGTACACAGCTCACACATGCTCAGACAATATGCTGGTTAATATCTTATAGCTTATCTGATAAAGTTAACAAAAGAATTTAAGTAAGAGTGGAAGCATACACTGAATATTTCATCACCTTCTTAATTGCAGAATACAGACAAGACAATTTTTTCCCTTCGGGAAAAATAAATGTTAAAAGTTATTACTGATGGGAATCAGTTTGGCAATTAGGTTAAATGCAACTGAAACCAACCAGAATCGGAGTGCTGAAAACATCACAGAGCTAAAACATATTCAGCCGACTCTATTAATTTACATGATGAAGCAGTAATGTTGATAGTAAAGCTTGTGTAACTCAGCAAGCTGAGGTTACATTAACGCAGAAGAAAACACTGCTTTGTGCTTTTTTCTTATAGTAATTTGCAGTCTTCAGAAGCTGCTATTCTTTTGCACAGCAGACAATATGATATACCTAAGGCTTTTCATTCTGACTTCTGATTTAAAGGTCTTCAGCTTGTGCTACAGACCTTAGCCTTGAAGCCAAGTGCAAATTAGCTTTAAATCAATGAAGCTGATTAAAGCTTCATTGTGGCTGAGCCCTTTAATAGAAGGAGAAGCGGGGGAGGGGAAAGACCCACTTGAACATGGCAAAAGAGCTGCCTCTCAACTTCGAACATATGTAATGCTTTTCAGCTCCACTTTACCCTGACAAAACCATGAAGGGTTTAAGGCCATTTACCTGGTAACAGGATGAAACCAAAGTCCCAATTCAGTGAGAAAGGCCAAGAATCAGAGATGTTGCTATGCAAGCAGAAAGTAAAAGGTTGCTTTCAAAAATAGTGAGGGAAGAGAAGAAGGCAGGGGCAAGGAGATAAACATGAAAACACCTCTCCAGGATGGAACTCAGGAACAAACCTCCCACTCTGCTCTAGGAACATTTTTTGGGCTTGGGGGATTTTTTTGTTTTGGCTTGGGTTGGGGTTTTTTTTGGTTGGTTTTGTTTGTTTTTTTTTTTTTTACATACAGAAGTTCCTATTTAGAGAAGCAAGCTGTAGGCAAGTTGCAGTGCTATGAAAGGAACTGGCTCTTTCATGGAGTTCCATTCTCAAAACAAGCCACTTGTCTCCAGGGGCTCTCTTTCACTTGGAATGCAGACAACCTGCCAGATTCACCTTTAAAAAACAATAACAGTACCAAATGAGAACAGCGGAAGATCCTTGCGCTGCTTTGAATACCACCGTGGGAACCCACATTGCACAAATGCTGGGGTTGCTCTTCTTTCTTTCCTTATCCATATATTTAGTACAGCCCCAAGTGTGCATAGCTTCAACAAAAATGATGATAGGTTGTTTTTTTTTTAACATGCATATTTGGGAATCTTCACAAAAGCTTAAAATATAAAAATAAAACCATCAAACTCCAAGACAGTGAAATTCACTTCTCCCACCAGAGTAGAAAATGCTCAATATATTGCTAAATTACACTCAGAGCATCAAGAAAAATTCCATCCCACTCTCCTGTTCGAAATCTTAGCCTTGAAGACAAATTCCTCCTGTGACAACTCAGTCACCCCGAGTCCCTCCAACTCTTCCTTTTCACCTCCAGACATAAGAGACAACAATACTGCAACTCCTCAGAACATAAGATGCTGCAAAGGGGAAATCAGTCTGCAAGACATTGAAACGATAAAAGCAGCAACAAACATATTTAAGATAAACAACTAAATAATAGAGTAGAGAAGAGGATTAACAATACAGCCCAGAGTTTGACACAGATGTTTGAATGTAGGATCTGAAGAAATGAAGAACTGATGTGAGGAAAGTGATCCTGGATAGCGTGTTTGGAATGCAAAAGTTAACCTCTTAAGTTAGTGTTACTTCACTTACTCTTCCCTGATCTATTTATTACACAACCATTCTAAGGAGATGTCAATTTAACACTAGCACCATACCCTACTAACTTCAAGTCAATCACAATAGATTGCAACGTGTTGTTACAGAATATTAAAAACCTGCCACAAATATGCACTGACGCAGAACTTTTTTGGAAGATAAAACAAATCTCACAGACTCAGACTTCAAGATTAAAACTGGGAACGCTCTCAGAGCAGAGCTCAACACATGGACAATCTACCAGTTGCAGCGTTCAATTGCCTGATTTTACCACCTTTGTGTGCAGAAGTCCTTAAAGAAGATCATATCATAGTCCATTTTCATGGGGTTATCAAAAATATTTAGAAGCACATAAATATTTAATTGAACTATTGTAACTCAATAATGAACTAGTTATGCTGACTACTCTAGAACATACACATTTAGCAACTTTGATGGAAGATCCTTTATTAGTGGACTTCAAACACAGGGGATGAATACTCCTATTGCCTCACTTCAGGCAAATCCAGGAAGCGAGTCTGCATAGGCTCACACCTCTTGAGTCAAGGCTGAGTCTCCACAGATACATGGTCAAGTTAACTCCTTGCCTATACACATTCAAATCTGTACAAAGCTACATCAGAGTAAATTATATCTTTCCTTCCTCGATTTTAGTAATAAGAAATCTATACTGCACAAGGAGAAGCAAATACTGTTCTTCACTACACAGGGCTTCTCCTTAGCCAACCTACACATCATCCAGAATAAGAGGCAACCTTTCATCACAAAACTGGCCAAAATAAGATACCTTTTGAATGACAGCAATGCAGCTCTAAGTAAACAGAGTTACAGAAGACAGTAGTCATCCACCTCATACAGGCCCAAAAACAAGGGACCCCGTGCAGAAGCACTCACACTCTAGATCTACAATTTTGCGCACTGGTCAGCAAATTGGCGATTCACTTTTGGAGGCCTAGGTGCTTTGGTTGCTTTATTTTTATTATCTACCATATTAACTTATCTGCTCTATCATCTACTAACAAAGATTTGAAGCAAGGTGGTGTATTTGTGACACCAACATTAATGCTGTTTTTCCTCATTTCTGTATTTTGTTAGTGGGCATCTTATATGTGTCAGATACAGCAAGTTTCACATTAACATAGATTTGGCCACATCAGCAATAAAAGGCTACTATAAGTAAAGATAAATCTTCAGGGGTAGATGTTTCCCCATTGCTGTATTTCATACTGTTTTGGGGTTTTGTTTGGGTTTTTTGTTAGTTTTTTTGTTTTTAAACACACATCAGTCATACTAGTGTTCTGTGTGCTCCCATTTCCCATATCCTTGAAAAACATTTAACATAGGATTTATCAATCAAGTCTTTCCTAATTGGAATTCACTTTGTCTACTACTCATGGAATGTATTTTGCTATTTGAGTAAATTGATTCAAACTCCACAGCAGTAGGATTTGGGGGAGAGCAGTACATTAGTCATCATAAATTGACAATTTGCTCTCGAGACTTGCTGTAATCTGAAGTAAACAAGTTTATAGGAGCCAGTTTTCAGATCAGATCCTAGCTCTTCTTAGCATAAGATTCAGAGACCTCATTTCACATGTAGCTGCACTCCACACAAGTGTCAAGAGTAAGCACCATCGCTCCTCCATTTGTAGTCTGGGAACAGCCTCTGGCACAGAGCAGTAGAACAGGCAGAAAGACTGGTACAACCACAGGGCTCCAGTTTTTTGCACTATCCATACGAAGACAAACCTGTTATGTCACTCAGGGGCTCAGATCCAGTGACCTCCTGATCCCTGCGTGCCAGGAGATGTAGCATTCTACAGAACACGTTTTTTTAAAGACTAGGCCAGAGCAGCTACAGACAGGACTTGTAGTTCGTTGGTTCAAGGCCTGTATGTCCTAAATTAAAAGAAATATCAAGTGCCTATAATTAAAGGAATTCCAGAATTACAGAATACATTAAAGACCAAAAAAGCTCAAACATTACTATACACCACCTAACACTTCACGACCACAGGCAGAACAAACGGAGTTTTGGAAAGTCTTCTATGTAGACAGCAACCAAACACTCCTGAACAGTAATTATCTGCTAGCAAGACAGGCACTGGCTAACATTATATCACAACAAAATTTGCTAATGTGGGAGAAAATGTGATCCAGACGCTAGAGCACACCATAAAGGTCTACATTGCTTTCATCCATACATTAGGGAGCATAGAGCCATTTTCCACTATTTCAACACAACAAAAGATATAAAAGAGATAACTGATTATGTTTGTCATTTCTACTATCACAAATCAAACCTTAGTTTTTCATGACTCCAGGCAGGATTTGTCTGCAATAGCAGGTTTTTGGGAAGTGTTCATCATCATCCTAAGGATGAGTTTGACAAAACCCACCTATGGCAAGACAAGTAGGACACTGAAGACTCCTATTCCCTCTCCCAGTTTACAGTTTATGACCCAGATTCTCATGCACATTAAGATTGTTTTGCACCGCACAAAGTTCTAAAACCAGAATCCCCACTTATACCTTAAATATGTATCACCTGGTTTTCAAAAGATAGAAAGCTTACCTCTTTACCCACCCAATTTTCCAAAATTCATAATTCTAAGATCAAGACAAATGAAAAGAAGGACATAAAACATGGCATAGTTAGCATAACAGTTTGCATCACATACTTAGTATCCACAAAGCTGGCAGGAAGATGTAAGGTGACAAGATAGGACAATAGTTTTTCCGGTTCATCTGTAATCCTCGACTGGTGAAAAATAAGATGCAATTACTACCTGCCAGAACATATTTATAGTTTCCCTAAGACTGTAGAAGTGCAGATTCAAAGTTTGTTGTGTGATTTCTAAAACACAATCAAAACACAGGTCTGAGCTTGTTGCTTTTTTTGTTTGGTTGGTTACTTAGTAGAAAGCATGAAGACAAAAGAACCACCTGAGCACATTCTCCGTTTAAAAATTTTATTTAATAAACCAGGACAAGACAAACGTTTGGCTCATATTCTTATTTCTCAGGCAAATGTTACAGTATACAAGCTCATATTAATATTGTTTAGACAATCCTGGAAAATAAGCCCAGGCAACATTCTCACTATGAAAACACCACCAAAAACTAGAAGATAGTTGATGGGTCAAGAACGGGTAAGCGGATATAAATCTAATCTGAAAAGAAGTGGGTTTGCCATTTTTTTGTATACAATGCACACAGCATCAGTTATTTTTCAGGTAGAAATAGCTTAGTTGGAAAAACATCAACAGCTTCATTTTGCTTTGAAAAGCACAAACTATCAATTTTAAAATTAACCAAGTTAAGGGGTGTCATATTTGATGACAGCAAAGGGAACAAGAGGAAGCTGATCTTTCTGTTGATAATAACATTCACCCTCCTCCCTTCAAGGCACGTAAAGAAGAAAAAACCCTGAAGGGTTCAGAGCGGGCATTGCTATTGGGAAAGCAAAGGGGCGATAATACGAATTGCAAGAAAAGTGCAACAGGCCATCTATTTGAAATTTGTTTTTCACACAGTTAGTACAAAAACAACCGCTCCTGCAAGAGAGGTCAATCTACCCACGCATTAATCCCCAATCAAGCAGCACTCTGAGAATCAAAATGTGATTGCAAATCTCTTGCGTGCCAAGATGAAGGAGTTTTTCATTTCAATCTGTTACTACCAGCATTTTACATTCATTATGGTCAGGGGGTGAAATGAGTACTACGTACTTGCCGGTTCTGAATGCCAGCACTTTCTTGATTACATTACTAGAGAATTAACATACAGAACCTGTACTAAAGCAGCACAAATGGGCTTACTTACAGCCACTTTCACAGCTAAAGCTTTCATAGCAGTCTTGCTTTCCAACTCAGAAGGTTAAAGGTTAAGAGGTTAAAAATAACAGTGGATATCCTATCCACTACTACAAAGCAAGGTCTAAAAGACCAAGCTTTGAGCATTACAATGGCATGAAGGCTATCTTTGCTTTTATAAGCATTTATTTAAAATACACTCAGTGGGCTAGCAACCCCTGACTTTGAGGGTGGGGGTTTGAGGTGTTTTGTGGGTTTGGTTTTTTTTTTTTTTTTTAAGGCTGTCATTGGGAAGATCAAAATAAAACTTATAAAGGCGTTACATAACCTCCAGATCTATAACAGGCTAGCACATGTACTAATTCTTCACAGTAGAAATTTCCACAGTGACAAGCTACAATGACTCCTATAGTGTCATTACAATCTGCAAACCTTGGAGAAGATCCAGGAAAGAACTACTGAACATGTGAAAAGGGAAGAGGATCTTACCTACAGCAAGAAGTAGGATTAATGGTTTCAAGAGAATTTAAGAGTTTAAGACCTTAGCGCATTTTCTGAAGAACTTCTTTTGCCATTTACCTCATAAATGTACCCCAAGCACCCCAATCATTAACCAAAGCAGTGAATACTTCCATAGCAAAGTTATGCATTAACTCGTCTGTATTAGTAGCTTAGACATCCAATAAATGCACCAAGGGATGAAAAGCAAGGGAAAAGACAGAATCTTCTACAAATGAGGCAGTGTAATATGTATTATTAGCCACTGTTAGCTCCATGAGAGATTGCTTGGTTAATCCAATAATTCTTTGAGAGTGCACTGGGTTTAGAATAACTCCAAAAGATTATCTGTTAAAAAACCTCCAGCATGACAATTCATTAATGAATTTATTATTTCCAAATTCTAGTTGCAGATGGCCAGCTCACATGGTGGGCAGAGAAAACTTGAGGGGCAAGAAACAAGGAACGCCTGTCAGAGCCAGCATCTTAGCTGGCCCCATTCTTTGCTATACAGGATCAACCAAAACCATTTTCTCATTAAAAACAGAAACCAGATTTAAGTGTCATATGCAATCTTACATCACACATACCTTGCTGTGAGCAATCAAATGCTAGATATACTTGATATTACACACCAGTTCTGCTGCTGGAACAACTAAACCGAGAGATAGCTGGATTAAAGTCCTTTACATCTAGAGCTGGATCTTTCCCACTATACAGTCAAGGTGCATACAAGTATTATCTTATGGTAACGGGAATCAGAAAGAGAAAGTAAGACCCTTCACCCAGAAGTTAACCAGCTCCAAAGGGTGAACAACAGTTAATTAATAGTGCATTAATTCTAGTTAAAATAAGTTATTCCCTTGATTGTTACGTGGTCTGTTTCTGCAGGAGTGTACAAGCCAGGTGATAATTTAGGAGCCAGATTCTACAATTGTAAAATATTTCATGGGTTCAGATGACAGGTTAGACAACCATTTTTAAGGAAAGACGTTACTAAAGGAGGTCTTGCTGGAGGATAAAGAGATGGAGGGGATAGATTACTGAAGGGCCCTCCCGGCTATGCTTTTAGGGTTCTCTGTTTTCTATCCTCTTAGAAAGCTTAGGGAGAATAAACCAACAAGTGCTTATTTCTCAATCTATAGCTTATGGCACTAAGAACAGCACTGCAGGATTTTGTGGCATTTGTACAAAAGTTTCTTGTGAGAGAAAGAAGCTCTTTTGTGAGGCTGCTCACCACACCCTGAAAACATTTTCTGAGGCTTTCCACCAAGAAAACTTCTCCCAGACTGAAGAGGCTAAAGCCCCCACATATGTGGGACCAGTGGAAGTCTCTTCTCCATTCATATGAGTGAACCCGAGACAGAGTTTGCAGTGGGCAATGTATCTCAAAAAATGAGATTTTGGTTTTAGCTGATGACATTGCCTTGGCACCTACGCAAGAAATTACTCCTCCCTTACCGTCGCTGGCCTCTGATGCACATGATCTGACTGCAGTCTTGTCTGGGATGAGAAGCAACAGTGTCACACTGCTGCTGTACCAACTTTATAAAGGAGAAATTTAGCAAACTGCGCAAGGAATGTACAGGTACTTGGATGCTACTGAAACTCAGTGTGAATAGTGACAAAAGAGGCTTTTTAAGGAAGGTTCTAACCAACAAAAGAAAGAGAAACATCTAGTCACCAAGTAGTAGTATAAAACATTATTTCAGGATTTTGGCATACTATGAGCATAGCAATGGAGAAATATGAATCTGCTGACAATAGAAGTGTCTTACAGCTTCCACGGAATGCCTGTATCCCAAGAGTTGTTACTCTAGAGCATACTATCAATGAGAAGTTCACTAAGAAGAGTCTGCACTCAGAGAGCAACCAGGAAAGCAAGTTAAACAGAAACCAAGATAGGAAAACACATATTTGACAGGAGTTCAGCCCACCTGGAATTCACTCCTGAGCATCAGTACAGGTTTTTGGACAAGCACCCACTTGGGTACTAATGAAGCCAGTTCTCCAGATCCTGCACATCCCTTCTGAGGGCACTGGGGCACTGTCTTTAGGACCCAAGACATCTGGGGTGTCATTAAACAGCAAGATGCAAAGGGTTGGGGGAGGGGGAAATCAGGAGTTTATTTCAGTAACAGTCACTTTAAAAAAAAAAAACAACACGCCATCGTTTATAATGTAGAACTCCCTCCAAAATTAGCTTACACACTGATATAAATTGGTTTTCTTTGTAGAT